>WBMZ01004438.1:0-95233 GCA_013400975.1 Atrichornis clamosus | reverse complement strand
GCCAAGGCCAAACCACTACAACAATATACCACATCCATAAATTTCAGGTAAATTCCATTATGCTAAAATAATTCCTACTAAAATTAATGCTCATTTATGGAAGTTAATTTAGGTTTTACATAAATCTGTTAGTTCTAAAACAAAATTAATATTTATTGTTTTAAAGTACCTTAGAAGTTCTCCTCTTCTAAGTTAAAAAAGCATAATTACAATGCCTTCATGCAATCTTTACCTGAATTTAAATACCAGTTAACAATAAGAAAAAATGTCATATTAAGAACTACAGATGAAGAAAAAATGTCATATTAAGAACTACAGATGTCTCTTAAGACACATCTTATTTATCACTATTAATACTACTTTTAATACTAGTTGTCTGCAAACACCACCTGTTGGCGACAACTTAATAAGTACTTTCCCTTTCTTGAAATAACAGATATTAAAAACCAACACTGTCACTCCATCCAACATGCATTTAATAAGATGGGAATGCCATATAATGCAGTTAATAATACAAGGGATGTTAAAAATTGTTCATCAACAAAATATGCAGCAATTCTTTGCTGGGTATATTATATTTGGGGTTTTTTTCAATGTCTTACACTCCCATATTGTGATATGAAAAGCTACACTGAAAATTTGCAATACCAGTGTTCACAAGCCTTTTTGAAAACCAGTCTTGGGTTTCAATAATAAGTATGCTACTAAAATGCAAAATTTAAAATAAATATTTGTGAGCTGATAATTTCATGGATATCTCTAAGATCTTATTTATATTTTCATCTATCAATTATACACCCATCTGGACATGGTCTTGAGTAATGTGCTCTAGGGGAACCTGCCTGAGCAGGGAGATTGGACTAGATGACTTCTTGTACACCCTTTCAACCTTACCCCGTCTGTCACTCTGCAATCCTGTGATATAGTTACATATTCAGCTATTCTAACTTGTTGCTTTAGAGCAAATTTATGCATTAGACTATGATCTATGCTTATGGAATGGCACAAGAACAGACAAATTCCATTTCAGATCAGGAAAGAATACTCTTTCTTACTTAAGAAAAAAGAAGAAAAACATGCAAATGCAGTTCATTTTGTATATTAACAATAGGACCCCAATTAATTCGTGCTATTCATGTCAACAACAATTACTTGTGTATTTCAAAGGTTTCTAATTTTGTAAGCATTCTAAGCTTAAATAAATCTCCTCACATACTGATTGTATAAAAAATAGTCTCTGAAAGAGTCTGTTGCTCTGACATTGATCCAGCCACAGATTCACGAGTAGGAAGTCAGGCAGCTGGGAGTTTACTGCTGAAGAGACCTAAACTGCTGACCTGAGGCTTTGATTTTTTTTTTGTTTCCATGTATTGCCTCTTCAGTTGGCCTAACCATCTACTGGGTTTTGCTGGGTGTTTTCACAATGTCACTCATCACTGATGCAATAGCCTTCCAGGAGAAACATGCAGAAGTCTTTGTGCCCTTTAAAATCTCTCTTTCTGAAAGTGCACCAGCATCTTTCTTTCTCACTAAGTTAATTCAGTAGTTTCTAGATCCTGTATCAATCTTGATGGTCCTGTTGCAATACATACTAACACTAGAGGGTGACAAGTACACGTAGCATAATAGTAGATAATGCTGGCCACACCAAGCAGGCTTTGATGACACCAAGGTATTTGTAAATCAAAATAAGCTATTGAATAAGGATGAGAAGAATGTTCTGTAAAAAGAGTTACATTCCATCATCAAGTGAAGTCTCTTTTTGGTCAATGAACACCGGGAGACCCAGTTTTTACAAAGAAGGAAGAGACTGAAGTCTGCCTGCAGTTTTGCAGTTCTGAAGTCAGTATCTCAGAGTAAGGCAATAAGGTTGCACTGACAACATCCAACTCCCAGCATAGGAGGAATACTGACATGTTTTGGCAGCCGAGAGACAAGTTATCTAAAACACATGTTAAAAACATCACCTGTAGAAAACCAGGCCAAAGATAATGTCTGCATCCTTCATTGAAATCTTGGCAAAGATAATGGTGTACAAGAAAACCACTTTTGCATTAAGCTGAAGAATATATAATGAAGAAGAAGTAATGGCACTTCATTCTCCATCCACCCATAGAAAGAAACTATTAAAACTGAATAGCTAGAGAGAACCTTAGCTCCTAGTGAAGCCTTGCTCATACTGCTTATGCTGGCGAGGCATAGCCAGCAGCTTTGAAAAACTTATGTGCAAAAATAAGACATCTAATCAGGTCTCACAAAGGTATCACATTTCTCAACATTTTAATTTCAACAGTAGTTTTTTATGCACTAACTAGAGCCAAAATCTAGACCTGCAGTATTTTACTTTGTCTCTTTTTTTAAAAAAATAACCATTTGTCCCTCGGTTACATCTCTGTATTTCTTAACTAATCTTTTTATTTAACATTTATTTAAGTTGGTTGACTTGACTTAGCCACACAACAAGATGTGGCTACCTTACCGTAAAAGAACTTACAGTGAGCTCATCTTTCCTGATGTACAGCTGTGTATCTTAGCTGGCACAAGAACATTTGAGTGGGTGTGGTTTTAAAACTCAGGAAAAATTGCTGTTCCATATTCAGTGGATATAGCTAGTAACCTCCCCAAGCAGTGCACAGTGCTCTATTCCCAAGTTACTAGATGATCTGCGGTGCTGCTTCTGTCCCAGTCAGCAAAGCAGCTATATTTACTGGTGCTCCACAATCTTATCCTCATATTTATGATACATTTCAGAGCACAGTCTTATGCAACAACAGGAAGGTGAGCATAACAGTCTCTTCAAAGAATTCAGGATGAGAGTCTCAATAATGTATTACTTTGACTGCTATCTTCTCTCCTGCTTTGACTTTACATGAAGAATGTGCTTCATTTTGGATCATTTATGAATTAGACACAAAAGTGACACTGAGCAACAGAAGACAAGTGAAGGACTGAAAGAGTATTTCCTGGAAATGTGAATAAGGTAAAGAACATGAAGAATAATGTCTTCCCTGATTGCAAAGTTTTGCTGCCTCTGAGTTGTTGGTTTTATGGGGGGGGAACTGTGTCTTCCCATCTAGGCAGTGGGACAGACGACTAATCTGATACACTGGCTGATTACCTTGAACTAATTCGGCCAGAAAAACTTGTTCCATTTCATGTTCCAAGGATCAAAGAGAGAATGAACAGATGGATTGTGCAGGCTCACGAGTTTCCCAGGCTCTGAGCTGATGGCAAGCCCAAAAATAAATGCTGAAAACATTTGCAAGGGAAAAAACTCTGAAAGTTTTAAAGTAGTTCATCATCTATGTCTTTTTTGTCCAAAAGCATATGGTCTAAGTTCAGGGTGTTAATGAATATTTACTGCCAGCAACTCTTGCCACCAACTTACTACAAAAGTTGTATTCGCACTAACACTGTCAGCAAAAGAAGTCCAATGACATGTCAAGTTAAAAATTCCACTTCAACCAGATTCTGCTTTTAAAGGTAACACCTGGATATGGCTTTGTTCTGCATACTAAAGACTACACACTTTGAATAGTTGCACTCAACTTTCCTAATATAATTTATTTTTCTTCTCATTTGACAAACACATGATTTTTCCTCTCATTTGACAGACACATGATTTTTTAACACCTATTTCCCATTACTTCATTGCTTCATCATATCGGGAAATTAATCTTAAGTAAATCCAAAAGATATAATACTTTCTCCAGATAGTTTACAAGTTTGTTTGTAATTTTGAATGTTTATGGCATCTCCTAATGTTCTTTGCATCAAAGTGAGAGAGGTGAGTCACAGAATCACAGAACCATTTAGGCTCAAAAAGACCACATCCAGTTGTTTCTTGAATACCTCCAGGGATGGTGACTTCACCACCTCCCTGGGCAGCCCATTCCAATGTTTAACAACCCTTTCCAGGAATGATGTCCTCCTGATATCCAATCTGAACCTCCCCTGTCACAGCTGGAGGCTATGTCCTCTTGTCCTGTCACTGGTTGCCTGAGAGAAGAGACCAATCCCCACTTGGCTACGACCTCCTTTCAGGCAGCTGAAGAGATCAACAAGGCCTCTTTCAAGCCTCCTTTTCCCCAGGCTAAACATCCTCAGCTCCCTAGGCCTCTCCTCCAGACCCTACACCAGCTTCATTGGCCTTCTCTGGACAAGCTCCAGCACCTTAATGTACTTCTAGTAGTGAGGGATCCAAAACTGCACACAGGATTTGAGGTATGGCCTCACCAGTGCCGAATACAGGAGGACTGTCCTGGTCCTGTTGGCCACACTATGGTTAACAACCACACCCTCTTGGCACACACTGGGCACACACTGGCTCCAGTTTAGCCATCCATTAACCAGTACCCCCTGGTCCTTTTCTGGGCAGTTTTCCAGTCACTCTTCACCCAGCCTATGGAGCTGCATGGTGTTGTTTTGACCCAAGTGTGGGACCCAGCACTTGGTCTTGTTGAATCTCGGACAATTGGCCTCAGTTCATCATCCAGCCTTTCCAGATCCCTCTGCAGAGCCTTTCTACCCTCCAGAGGATCACCACTGCCACCCAACGTGATCTAATTTTTGAACTCACTGAGGGATCACTTGATCTCCTTGTCCAAATCATCAATAAACATATTAAACAGGACTGGCCTAATACTGAGCTTCAGGGAATCCTACTAGTGAACAGACACCAACAGGATGTGGCACCATTCACCACCACTCTCTGGGCCTGGCCATCCAGCTGGTTCTTAACCCAGCAAAGAGTGCACCTGTCCAAGCCGTGGGCTGCCAGCTTCTCCAGGAGCATGCTGTGGGAGGTGGTGTCAAAGGCTTTGATGAAGTCCAGGAAGACAATATCCACCTGCAACCAGCCTTCCCTGCATCCACCAGGCGGGTCACCTGGTCATAAAAGGAGATCAGGTTGATCAAGCAGGACATGCCTTTCCTAAACCCCTGCTGGCTGGGCCTGATCCCTTGCTTGTCCTGTATGTGCCATGGGGTTGCACTCAAGATGATCCGTTCCATAACTTTTCTGGTCACCACGGTCAGGCTGACAGGCCTCTAGTTCCCTGGATTCACCTTCTGGCCCTTCTTGTGGATGGGCATCACATTGGCCAACCTCCAATTGTCGGGGACCTCCCGGTTAACCAGGACTAATTATAAATGATGGGCAGTGGTTTGGCAAGCTCTTCCAGCAGCTCCTTCAGTACCCTTGGATGAATCCCATCTGGTGCCATAGGCTTATGAGTGTCTAAGTGGCTCAGCAGGTCACCTGCACAGTAAAGAAGATCTTCCTCATATTCAGGTGGAATTTCTTGTGCATCAGTTTCTGCCCTTTGCATCTTGTCCTACTGGCACCAGAGAAGAGCCCAGATCCAACTTCTGGCACCCCTTGCTTTAGATACAGATAAATACAGTTGAGGTCCTCTCTCAGTCACCTCTTCTCAAGACCGAACAGGCCCAGCTCCCACAGCCTTTCCTCATAAGTGAGATTCTCCAGACCCTTGATCAACTTTGTAGCCCTCCACTGGACCCGCTCCAGGAGCTACATGTCCCTCTTGTACTGGAGAGCCCAGAACTGGACACAGAACTCCAGATGTGGCCTCACGTCCCCCACCTCAGGACTAAGTAGAAGGGCAGGATTACCTCTCTCGACCTGATGGCAATGCTTTTCCAATGCACCCAGGATACTATTGGCCTTCTTGGCCACAAGGGCACGGTGCTGGTTTTTGGACAGCTTGCTGCCCACCAGGACCCCCATGTCCTTCTCTGCAGAGCTGCTTTCCAGCAGGTCAGCCTGTATTGGTGATTGGGTTTATTCTTCCCCAGATACCGGACCCTGCATTTGCCCTTGTTGAATTTCAGAAGGTTCTTCTCTGCCCATCTCTCCAATGTATTGAGGTCCCTCTGAAGGGACCAAACAGCATTCTCGGGTATCGGACACTCCTCACAGTTTTGCATCATCAGTGAACTTGTTAAGGAGACATCTGCCCCTGCATCCCAGTCATTGACAAACAAGTTAAACAATACCAGGCCCAGTATAGAACCCTAGGAAACACCACTAGTGACAGGCCTCCAACTACTCCCTGTGCTACTGATCAGAACGCACTAAGATCTGCTGTTCAGCCAGTAAAGAATCATCACTTCCAGATCAGGCTGGCAGTGACGAATTCTCTAGCCCAGACTTACAGATGCTTCACAGAAGAGTGAGGTTGGTCTGATGCTGTAATGATCTGATAAGTTTTACAAATCCTGTCTTACAGTCAGAAAACTGGACCTCAGGGAACTGAGTGACTCAGGGTTGTGTCCCCCAGAATCTGAATATATTTTACAGCACACAGAGTAAGCCAGAATCTGTTTCTATATTCAGCAGTTCTGGTGTAAAATATAAAGGGATGGATGATGTTATTCATGTGGAAGCACAGAGCATGAAGAGCACCTGTTCAGGAAGCAATCATCTCTAAGCAGTTGCTAAGCTTCAGGATCTCTCTTCCTTGAAGAGGAGTGAAAAGTGATCCTAAGAGTGCCTGCCTCACACAGAATAGACAAGAAAAGGTAAGAATAGAGTACAACTTTAGCTCACTTTTCCACCAGCTCACTCATCTGGAAGCGTGAGGAAAAAAAAGACAATCACAGGCCTCCCTATTCCTTTTGACATATTGCACTTAATTTCATTGGCTTGCATGCCAAAGAATTCCACACACAAATCTACTGGTTGTAGATAATCATATAAGATTATGCCAGCCTAATATTTCTGTAAAAACCTTTATAGACACATACCAAGTACTAGTCAGGGAAACACCTGCTAGTGCTGCTACACAGACTTAGCCTTTCTCTAAGCACAGTGCTTCAAGTATTTCCAACCCTTTGGATCCATCTCCTGATCAGCTGCATCTTAGAGCCTGCATTTATCTCAGAGTTAATTATAATTCTGTGTATTTGCTAGTAACAAAGTTATTCTTGAATCCTAAAACCAGGCTTGACCTTGAGATAATACTTTCCAAAGAAAAGGTCCTTTGAGGTAAAAGAAATAGTTTGTTCTGTTCTCTAGAGTTAAATCTTAAGTCTAAAATCTTTTACAGCTATTTCAGCACATACTTTGAACTCTGAAAATGCACAAAATAGAAATAATATTTGAGAGAGAAAATCAGATTTTGATTGCCTGGCTTTTTTGATCCACTTAGTCTCCCTTCTACAAGGATGTCCATTTGTTTCTACCTGCTAGCACAAAAAAGCAGAAAAAACCCTCTATCAAATACACAGCACAATTTAAAGATTCACTTACTGCCCCAAGAAGTCTCTATGTGACAAAGCAGTAAGAAGAAAACTTGGTTAACCTGCTGATTGTAGCTCGAAGAAAAATAAGGTAGTAAGTTCAGTCTTCAGAGTAAGATGCTGTTGAACTCAAAAAAACAGTTCAAAAGGTTCTAATTCTCTCTTGAACTATCTACTGAACTTTAACTTCTCCCCCATGCTGAACTGATTTTAAACAGAGGGCTCACAGAGAATAACCACTGGACCAAGTATTGCTATACCTAGAATGTTTCTCAACAGATATGACAGACAGATTTGTTAAACTTGCTAAATGTTATCTTCTCCATTGTGTATCAGACGAAGCTGCTGAACTTCCCTGTGAACCCACAGGAGAATACTAAAGATATTCTTTCCATGTTTAATTAGAATTTGCTTATGTATAAAAAAAAAGAGCTTGAATTTTCTTCATGGCAAGTATTGTATAGCAAAATCAGGCTTGAATTCACTATTTATCTGACAACAAATAAGCACTGAATACATATAATGCTTTATGAATTATGGCGATATCGCAACGGAGTTGTGCTACAAGGCAATTCAAACCACCTGACAGATCAAAAAATTCGTTCTTTAAAACTTGTTCAATAGCAACGTTTTTCAATACTAACAGCACTTTCTTTTCCTTTCAAGCATTTTTCTGGCCTTATTTTGCTTGCACACTTTATGCACAAACCTTAGGGGGAAAAAATCACATATATTTTCCAACCAACAGTGGTAAATGTATCTGTTCTTTTATTCCAAATTTGGTATACATATAAAATATTGTTGATTAGCAATCTTCATCTACCAAAATGTCACCCAATCCAAGTCTTTCTCAAAAACTTGTATGCAACTAACACTTTTGTGTTTGTTCTGCTTCATTAAGTCATACCTGCTTGTTAAGCCAAATGCAAAGTTCTCTAAATAATAAAAATCAATGGCTATAATCGAGAGTGCCAATCTCTACTTTCTTTTTTGAAAGTGAGAAGCAATCTGTCAAATGTACTCAGTTCTAAAGCCAAAGAACAAAGGCAGAAGAAAGTATGGTGTATTGCCCCTTTCCTCATAACTTACACACAGAGACCAAGTTACTCTTGAAAAATGTGAGTGTTTACTCATATTTATTTTGTTTGTCTCTCATGGGAGAAAGAAAACCTGGATGCAAAATGCAGTACTTGCCAAATGCTACCTGAACCTCTGGATTACTTACTGTAATCATAAAATTACCACCAACATCCATAAAAACACCTTTTGTTGTCTCAAGTTCTTTTTTATGACCACACACATCTGTTATGACTTCCCTGACTGTACTTGCATTCAACATACCTTTATGCTTAGACAGCTATCAACACTTGTCTTTGGAGCTTGGGCTTGGTGATGCGTGTTGAGACTTCCTCTGTCCTGATTTCAAAGCAAAAAAAAGTTTGCATAAATGGCACTTTGTCAAGACAATGCAAAGCACTGTCATCCATGTCACTCTAAATTTTACTTGATGTATCTTTTAGCTCACATTACACTTCTTTATGTAATTTTATAAACACTAAGTTCTCCCAGGAAACATTCCTCACTGCCAATCACACACACCTCCCCTAGATTAGAGTAACTGCTTCCAAACACTGCAAAATGCTCTTCTACTACTTCATGATGCATGTTGATGTAACTTCCTCAGTTACAAAAAAAAAAAAAAAACAAAAAACCCAAACCAAAACAAAACAGATTTAAAAAAAAGAGATAGCAACAACAATAGAATAGCTACTCCCCTGCCTGGCCAGGTGCTAAAGATCACCATTCATTGGGGGAAAGTAGGAGGAAGGCTAAAGGCAAAGGGATAGGAAAAGGGGATGATAAAAGAGAAAGGGCAGGGAAAAAATAAGGGGGACAGGAAGGGTAAAGGAATCAGTTTGGCCTCAAAATGCAAATGCACTTGAAATTCATCTGAACATGCACAAAGCAGATGTAAAGGAATTTGCTATTGAGACCTTTGACACCCACTTGTATTAAACATGCCCTCACATGAGAACCATACAAAAATCTTTACATGATCCAAGAGCAATATGTCAATCAGAAAATGAAAGATAACAGTTTTCACTGTCATTAAGTCTGTGATTTTGTCCACTTTACAATGATGACAATTATAAGGCACCAGGTGGCAAGTTGGACTTCATACTATCAAAATATCACAAACTTTCAGCTGAGAAGTTTGTCCAGCCTTATAAACCAGTTATCCAGTCTATAATCTGAACGATCTGGCTATACATTTTTATTTTTTTATGTGAAGGCACCAAAGTTAATCAGATTAATTTTACATTTTTTTAGCTAGGAGCTCGATGTTAGAACATAGAAATAAAATAAATCCACATCACATCTGGAATCCACCACTGAAAATTTAGTTATTCTAAAATTCTGTCTATCTTCCTCTACAGTCTCAATAAACACTGCTTGCGGGTAAGACTGGTTTCCTTCCCTTGCATACCTAAGTGACAAAGGTAGCTGCACTTTCAAATTGTTTCAACTATGTAACATGTTATATTTACATGTATCACATTTCATTTGGCCAGGTACTGCTAAATTTCTTCATTAAAGTCTTTACACTTTTATGACATAAAAAGTACCTAGCACATAATATTCTCTTTAGATGCAAACTGTATGGAACAGAGACAGATTTGCATCACAATGATAGACTCATTCTAAAAATATACATCAAATTAATCCATGACGTTTTACCTTTTAGTGAAGGAAAATAAAATATTTTTTTAGACTATTCATCCTGTTTACAATATTTTTTTTAGAATTCAACAGCAAAGTCAAACATTTTGAGAAAACCATGATTCAGTGTTACCAGTCAGGAGCCAAAGGTACATTATCATGTAAGAAGTAAATGTCTTTGTGAGTTTTATAAAAGCCAATTGCAAACTAGCACATGGAATTATCTTCTATTATACTAAAATTAAGATCCTGCCTTTTCACACCAAGGAACTAAATGAGTAATGTATCATTACCTCTTACAGTTCCTAGCCTGGTATCTCATTCCATTAATTGATTTTTCACAGTGTGGATACCTCTGTTTTGTCTTTCATGCTTTTGCCACTGCTTACCACTTGTGATTACTTCAAAGCACAAAATTTAGTGCTTCAAGTTTTTCAGTTCATATCCATTTGTTTGTCAATCACTGGATATTATGGGCACACCAAAGCAGCACTTTCAGAAGATGGACATTTCATTTTACAAATGTTACATTTCTTTAGTAATAAACAATGCTAAAGTCATCATGAGTAACTCCATTATAATAGTTTGGTTGTTATTAAGTTTCTTATAACAGACAAAAAGGTTGGTGCAACTTAAATCAAGTAGGCTTGCTGTGAAAGCAAAACAACAAAATTGAAAATTGTGCATTCTTGTGCTGTATTCTTTCTGTATTCTTGTGCTAATTTTAAGAATAATATAATTAATGAACATTCAGTGAATACCAGTATCTAGAATCTTCCAAATTTCCTAGAATTAACCTCCTTGAAATGGAATGAGTAGGCTGTACACAAAGTGAAATTAATAGTTTCCCTTTAATTTTTACTTTCCTCAAGTTGTAACTGTTCGAAATACTCCACAAAAAAGAGGTGTGGTCAGTGATAAGCAATTACAGAGTAGAAAGAATAATGGTTTGTTTGTCTCTTCTTTCATTTTAGGTGTTTTAAAAACTGAGAGAAGACAGATCCTGCTCATAATTCATCAATTCTTCTATTTTGGTAAGATTCTCTTGGCATTTTAGCAGTGGCTTTTTAATAGAACTGTGCAGAAAGTAGTGTTAGCTAGTTTTGCAATCCGAAATCTATAAATTCTAGCAGGTTTTTGTTAGTCCTTTGAGTTAATCTATACGTACTAAGTCTTTAAGCTCAGTTGTAATTTAACAGTTCAAACTTTAGATTGTTTTTAAAAATGTATTCTATAAACAATTTCCAAGTAATTAGAAGGCACTAAAAATAAAAGATTGACAAAGTATGGATAATTTGAATAAAAGTAATCACAAAGATAGGATCCCTTATTACCTGAAAAGAGGTTAGAAAAACTGAAAAATACAAATGTAAAAGGGTGTAAAAGGGTGTAAAGAGAAAGTGATTATTTCATGATTGCATCACTTCAGAATGCAGAATGAAGCACCATGATCAATGAACATCATTGCTATCAAGTCTCAACAAGACAAGAAGAGTTAAGAATGAGCCAAGCAAAAGCTTCAGGCAGAGTAGGAATTCTTGCAGCGCAGAAAAGTCTTGTCTGTCAAAAGGAGCTGTGGTGTTTTACTGAGAGCTTTGTAAATTATTAGCATGCTGGTTCTGCTGCTTTAAAATATATTATCTATTTATACTGATTGAAGGTGTGTGGTCTGCAGCTTCAAAAGAGGTAGCTCTCATCTACTCAAACCTGTGGGCATGAGATGTAAAGAACAAGTAGTCTGCCAAAGGGGAAAATATTAACATCAAAATAGCCAGAATACAGAAAAATCAAGATATGGCATGCTCTGATTTCTTGATTTTCACAGTTTAAACATGAGAACTAAAAGCCTTGAGTCTATCTATATGTTAAACCTCAGGAAGGGTACTCAAAGAAGAGCAATGGAACTGGTTAATCTTGAGAACAAGTCTGATGAGTGGGTAAGGGAACTGGGGTTGTTCAGCCTGGAGAAAAAGAGGCCTGGGGAAGACCTTATCACTCCATATAACTATTTGAAAGGAGGCTGTAGCAAGGTGGGTGTAGGTCTCTTTTTTCCAAATAACAAATATTAGAATGAGAGGAAACCACATCAAGTTGCACCAAGGGAGGTTTAGATCAGATCTCAGGAAAAATTTCTTCACTGAAAGTATTGTCAAGCATTAGAATAGGCTGTCCAAGAAGTAAGTGGTTGAGTTACTATGCCTGGAGGTATTTCCAAGACCCATAAGTACGGTAATTTGGGACATATTTTAGTAGAGGACTTGGCAGTGTTAGGTTTATGGTTGGACTCAATCTTAAAGATATTTTCTACTCTAAATGATTCTATCAGTCTAAGGGGAGAAAAAGTTAACGGTGTTAACTAGCAGTTGGTGAGCAATGTTTTTTGTAGAACACAGGATGCTCATTCCCCAAAGTGTACCTTTCAGGGACTGGTGGTATGAAGAGAACTTTGTTTTCTAAAGTGATGGCAGCAGGACATGATTGAAGGTCACATTGTTTGTATGTGTATGTGGTATCACTATCATAGTATGTGGCCCTATTTGTATATTATAATAGGAGTCCATTTCTCCATCAAGCACTCAGAGATGGGGGGAAAGTGTGCCTTTTTCTTTTTCTCACAAACAAAAGGCCTTCATATCATAGTGCAAACAGCTCTCTAAATGTTTCACGTGAACCTGTAGCTATCAGTGAGGTAGCGTTCATGTCAGTGAAAGAAGAAGTGGAGAAAGCCTAACAATTCGGTGTGAACACAACAGTCATAACATAGGGAGCCTGGCTTAAACCAGCCAGTGATCTTCGGAAAGCCCCTGGAGAACACAGCCTGGGGAAATTGCTAAACTGGAACACAGGGGCGGTTTGAGCCCTGCCATCCCTTTTTCTAACCCTGCCAGCTAGGACAAAACGGTTTCCGAAAATTTCTTAATCCCAACGTTTCCAGCGCCTTTCTCGCAGAAAGCAGAGAAGTGCAGGCGAGCGGCAAAACGAGACCGAGCGGGCTGTGGTCTGAAACCCCCTTGCATCCAGCGGGACTTACCAGGCCGGGCGGAGCGAGTGTGAGGAGAAGGAGGGAGGAGAACTGCGGTGTGCACTGAGGGAGGCGGCGATGGGCGACGGGAGGCCGGACCCGGGGGATGCAGCCCACCCCGAGACACAGGCGTTGCAGCCCCGGAGCCCGGAGCGCCGGGGCGAGGCGCGGGCTCCGAAACAACCCTGCCCTGTCCCTGCTCCCGGAGCCCAATCCGTCCGCAGGCCCCGTCGGGGAGGGAATCCCGCCTCTCCGGCCCAGCGGCCGCTCCCGGGATACAGCCCAGGCTGCCTCTAAACTTCATCTCTTTTAAAGAGCTCATCTCCATCTGCGAGCATCAGGTCCAGTAATGCTTTTAATCTAATCTAATCTAATCTAATCTAATCTAATCTAGCAATCTAATCTAGCAGTCTAATCTAGCAATCTAATCTAAATGGGTTTTTTCTATGCAATCTTCTGTAGTAAAATTCTAATAGTTTGCAAGGCAAACTGAAACATAAACTCATACAGCTACTCAAAAGGTGCTTATCTGAACCATTCCGCCCATTGCTAACATGTATCACATGCTGTTCTCCATGCTCATGCAATATTCCCATTTTGAGGGATCTCGCTGCATAACCCTCCCAATTGCTCAATACATATTTATTGTCATTAAAACTGAGCCTAATTCTATAGGTCATTATGAAGTTAAAGGTCCATTAAAGTGAAAGAAAATACCAGCAATGAGGATGTGGCACTAGATTATTTGCAGAAAAGCCTAAGTGTTCATTTCATCACATTATCTAGATGTATGTAGTTCCTTAATGCATAACTGCTACTTATTTAGCTATTCAAAGATGTTTGAACATGATTGTAATATGAAGTGGACTCAGAGCTCCGGTGGGTCAGTGAATACTTGAAATCTGTCGTTATTTCCTCATGAGGTGTGGCAGAAATGTAGGCAGGAGTCTGTATTCTCTCATGACAGGTATTTAAATTGATAATTTTGCCAAGTAATTCTTGGTGTTCAGACAGAAAAACTGTCTCAACATCTGCTTGCTGGTCACTGGCCATTCAAACTTAATCTTCCATTCCTCTAAGCTGATAATATTGCTAACAGCTATAGGTATTAGGAATTGTAGTAAAAACTAGCAAAAAGGGTCCTTAGGTCAGCACTCAGTTAGTTACTC
The DNA here is from genome assembly GCA_013400975.1 of Atrichornis clamosus. Taxonomy (NCBI): domain Eukaryota; kingdom Metazoa; phylum Chordata; class Aves; order Passeriformes; family Menuridae; genus Atrichornis; species Atrichornis clamosus. The sequence goes on along the minus strand of WBMZ01004438.1, from coordinate 81,058 downwards.
CCCAAACACAGCAGTTTGTCTCTTCACATATTCACCTGATGTATACCAATAGTCCCAGTAACTTCCTCCATAACAGATTTTTTTTAATTCTAGGCCTGTCCAGGGTGTATCCACATCCTACACAGCAAGACAAATTCATTCAATTCCTTTTCATGTGGGAATCACTAAATTAATTGGAAATTTTTGAAGATCTTAGCTACATGTTTCAAGATATGGGGGAGGATAAAAGAGGGGAACAACCTTATGAAATTAGTTGTCTAGAAGAGCAGTGTTTGCATGGATTTTACTGCAGAAAGGGAAAGCAAGCTAGATTACTTGTTACCTACAGTTCAGCAATCATTTCAATGATGAATGTAACACAGATCTTCTTCCACTGACACTTTTGAATGTTCTGTGAAATATATTTCTACAGCAGACCTACCTGTGTTAAGGCATGAGACTTTACAATCATTCTACACTTGGTGCTCTCTAACATATCCATGTCTCAAACGTTTTTTAGCTCAGCATTGTTGCATCATTCCTCAGTAACAGGACAAGAGGAAACAGCTTCAAGTTGCTCCATAAGGTGGCAGATTGGAGGTTTAGATTGAACAATAGAAAAAATTTCTTTATCGGAATGGTTGACAAGCACTGGAAGGGGATGCCCAGGGAAGTGCTTTAGTCACCATCCATGGAGGTATTTAAAAGACCTGTACGTGTGATTAGGGACATGGTTTAGTGGTGGACTTGGAAGTGTTAGATTAACAGTGACAGTCATTGATCTTAAGGGTGTTTTCTAACCTAAATGATTCTATGGTTCTGAATGCCTGAATAGCTTCATTAACTCAAGAAATACAAGGCATGTTTAGATTAAATTTAGGGTTGCACATTACCTGTCAGTTTGAAAGGGCTTTTAAACACGTCAAAGAAGTGGAAGCTTGTTGGAGTGATGATGTAAATAGTATTACTCAAACTCTTTATCTGAAAGGGTTAATTGACTAAATTATAATTGCCATTTTGTAATGATGCTGTTTTTCTTTATGCATGTCAGGTGATAGATAAAATCTACTAATTTTTAGCAGAAACCTGCTTGGTGCAGGTAACTATTTATCTTGATAATCCCAGCAACTCAAAAATACTGCTTATCACACACAAAACCTAAGTCATAGATTTTAAATTATGTGATGTAAAATTAAAAATAGAGAACCTTTTTCATTTTAGAACTTTTTTTTCCAGAATCTACAATGAAACTGTTAGATTATGAAACACGAAGCTCATCTTCACACACACAAAGGAGCACAGAGGAACAGTGATAATCAGGAAACCCTTACAACTGAAGAAGAAACTGGAGCACCGTGATCTGACTTCTTCCAGGGCTGTCACAGGAGGATGATCAGCCTCATTGTCTGTGTGGTGAAAGCCATCGAGGTCAATCAACTGTGTTTTCTGTATCACCTTACAGACCAAGGAGGGTTACTGCCTATGGAATATATTTTGTGATTCTGCAAGACATCGTATAAGGTATTCTGAATAGGGAGCAAAGACAGAGAAAGGGGAGGATTAGGATGTTTTGAGGGTGAACAGTTGTAAGAAGATAGAGAGACAAGGGTGTTTAAGGGACTGCTTGCATGTAAACATATTGCTGGTCAGTCTGCTCTTCTGGCCACGCCCTTCGATTCGTTGCTGCAGTCTCTCTTGTCTTATCAAAATCTATTTCTATTTCCTGGGTGAAACACTCTCTATTCTATACAGTAATTTCTGAGACAGTGAGTATAGGATGATAGCAAGTTTTGTAATTATCACATGGTTTCTTGCTACTTTACTGCAAACACTTGATAGCATCACGTCTGTTACATCTTCTGTGAATTCCTTTTTCTCACAGCTTGGGTTATTGATCCTGTGTTTACCCATATCAGTTTTCATTGTTTCTATCTTGAACATTCACATGCACATACTTAGCTAACATATGTTTTTTTCCCATTCTTAGGTACATAATTCTTAGCAGCACTAAACTGATCCTTCTTCTTCATACTTTCTTCATTTCTGTTTTCAGTCATGAATACAGCTATACAGCCTTTTATCCATACACGTGTGCTCCGTGAAAGCTCTGCTGAATTCAGTGATGGATCTGAAAAGCTTTTTCCTTTGTTAATAATGCTTGGAGGATCACACTTTAAAATAAACAATAAATGCCTTCTATACTCAGTAGGGTTTTGTGTTTATCACTTCGCTTTCCTAAAACTTTGCTAAAACTGATTAATAATTTTCTAATACCAGTCTGATCCTTGCTTCTATGATGTCGAATTGCCCCAATCCAGTTGCATAATAATAATAATGTGATGCTATGTATCATTTATGTAAAATTGAAATGATAAATAATTGTTATTATGATGTCTCTATATATAACTTGATATAATATGGATTTTTCTGTTCTATGGATGGAAATACTGGCTTATAAAGTCAATTGGAATTCAGACATTGACAACAGTGGGGCTAGAACTATACAAAAACTGTTATAGTTCTCAGAATGAACTTTTAATGATTTGTGTTTTATAGATGACATTAGTTATTAGCAGCACCTATTGTCTTTTAAAACTTTGATTTAGGAGCAGAAATACATACTTCTCAGAAGTATTGACTTGAGTCTTCTCTAAGCGTGATAAATAAATTATTCTCTAAATCACTTGCCAAAGCAGTGTGATTCTGCCAAAATGATACAATTTATTGCCAAACTTCTTGTTATGATATACTATTAAAACATTTCTATAAAGACACTAGCAGAACAACTTGACTTGTTTAAAAATATATGCAGTAAGTTGACACCTTTTGGAAAGTACACACAAGTATCTCCAAACAACAGCACTCCAAAGAGTGACAATTTAAGGCACATGATTATTTTGCAACCTTTGTTACATAAATCTCCAACTAGACCATATATTTGTAAAACATAGTTTCATATATTTCAATAACTAAGTTCACAGCTCAGAGACAGAATTCATCTCAGTGCAGCAACTCTCCTTTTTTTAACTTTGCTAGGTCATAATGCAGCATAATAAACATTAAAAAGAATGTTATTCATGGAGCAAAATACATGGACATCAAATACTTCTTCATGTCATCTTTTTGCAACAAGGTAGGCCATAGTTACTTATTCAACGAATAGTGACTGTGGAATGCCCAGCTTGCCTTTCTTTGACAGAGCATGTCACAAAAAAAATTTAGAGACAGAGTTTTCAGAGAAGTAAGAACGGAACTGGCCTTACCAGTGGTGAACTAGTTATAACTGATCATTCCAGCCTAATAAACAAGGCTTTAAAAGGGGCGGATACTTACAGCCATATCCTCAGCAGCTCTGAATCTAAATTTTTGTAGTAGAAATTAGTGGTTCTTGATTGATTAAAGCATGCTGAAGAAGTTACCAAACACTTTGACTCACAGGTACACTTACCACCAGAAATGTGAATGTACAATGAAAGAGTATGCAAAAAAGAAAAAAAGTGAGATAAATAATGAACTGTTATAATCTGCTTTTTTGTATATACCCTGGTAGACTTTGGGAGTAATTGTCCTGGGAAAAAAAAAGAACCATAATCCAATATATTTTAGCTATGAGTATGTTCTCAATGTGGAAACTGGGGACATGAAAGCTTTCTTCCATCACATTTGAAATTGAGAAACTATGACAAAAAAAATATTGGTGCAGAAGCAATTCTACTGGAAAACCTCTTCCAGAGGCCTAAGATCTTCAGGAATTATGCAAGATATTCCAGGGTAAGGTCTCTTCACTATCAGAATGGCTCATTTTATCCTTCATCTGTTCAGCTGTGGTGATGCAACATATAAAACATAAAAAATGCCTAAGGCCTTTGAAACAGAGAGGTAAGCCCTTTGTATATAGTGTCTTTCCGTTTCTGTTGTTTTAAACGGTGTGATGTTCCTCTCTGTTTTATAAAACTACAGCCCAGAGCCCTCCCAAAAATGCTTTTGTATGCAGAATCCTGCTGACTTTTCACAGAGAGTGCTGTGTTTGTAAATACAGTGGTGTCTACTGATCAGCTCTTTTTTTGCCTAAAACCTTACAAGAACAGTAAAAATTTATATGCTGTGATTTTCAAAGTTGCATACTCTTGTCTGTGCAACTTTTTTCTGTTGAAAACTCCCAACTGCTGATGACAATTTACAAATGTTTACTTGAGGTAGCCTGTGCACAAATAGATTGGTAATGCTCTAAAAAGCATGCAGAACACAGTCCACAGTGTGGTTCTTTTTCTGACTGCAGCACAGCAATGACCTTGTATGACAGCAATAAGAAATGAAAGTTTTATTTCAAAGCCAAAACCTGATAAGCATCTTACCAACTTTGGTGTTGTTATTACAGCATTATGCTATGAGACAGAAGGGTAGATTTTGGCACATTGCACTTTACCTGTCCTAATATTTGGGATCAGTATTGGTCATGTTATACATCTATGCCAATTACTAAAATACTTGTTCCAATTATAATATCTGGAACAGCATTAATATACTCTACTTCACCAAAATAGTATGTTCATATGTACTCAGTTCACAAAAATTGTATTTACATTATAACAAGACTAGCTCTGGGTGATGAAGAATTCCAATTAGGAACACTGTTTTGAATCCTTGCCTAAGATGACTGCCAAACAGGCAGCTGCTTGTGGGTTGATACCAAAAGAACCACTTCTCTGAATCTAGTCTCTAAAGGTGTATGTTTTGTATCTATCTAGGTTTGTATATGCTATTTCCCATAATATCTCTGCAATTTGCACCAGCCTAACATATAGTTTTAGCATAGAGGACAAAGATAGAAGAAAGATGTGGGCATGAGTTTTCACACATTGCTCCACTCTTTTTGGGTGTCTGCATAAATCTCGATTTTGACATCTGACACAGAATCACCTAGAACTTGTTCAAAACCTGAGTAGGTGAAGTGAAACAATCACTAATTCCTATAGATAAATTTACCAGATAAAACCTCCGTCCAGTCTTAAATATTTCAGATACTTCCCTGAAGGTGACAGCTGATTTACACTGATACCAAATAGAAACTAGGAACACATTAGGATCACAGAAGTGGCTAAACACTCAATTTCTCTTAATGTCATAGAACCTTTACAATTGATACCACTGAAGATTCCAAGCCAAAATTTCAGGACTGGAATCATCTGAGGCAAAATACAGATAGGCCAGAGGATTATACGCTGGCATGTAGTATTCTACATCTCTGAGAGGTCTCAGAGTTTTCTCTTTTATTTAGTCTTCATCTGAGTTGGCTTTAACTGATGTCTCCAGCTGTCTTCAAGGTCATGTAGATCTAATTCATATACAATAAGTGTCTAGTGCAATATTAAGTTTCATTTGACAGAAAACCTCGGACCAAAAAGAAAAGGCATTCCTAACACAAATAGCTATGTACATTTACAGTAGCTTAACTCCCTCTGTACAATACTTTGAATCATCATCATCCTGAGTCACTGTGGCACTTAAACCATGTGGCAAAATGCAGAATACCATCTGAGAGACCACTATCCTGATCAGCTATTGAAAGTGATACCTAAAATAACAGGATAATCTAACAGTATTTGGAAGGTGTCTTCTAAAGCAGCAGTAAAAATGACAAATATTTACACTTTTGTCTGGGTGAGGCTATTTAAAATAGAGCAGCTTAATTGAGAATATGAAATTAGTTGCTTGTGACCACACAAATTAAAATTCTGAACTAATGCTGGATGTTCTTTCATTCCAGTGCTACTGGGTTGAGGGAGTGAAGGTGAAGGAAGGAAACAGCCCTCCTCGAGTACTTGATTAAATTTCAAGATGCCAGGACTTTCCTCTTTCTGGAAAGTCAATATTCCACACTATATTCTCCCTGGAATATTCCACACTATATTTCTCCCTGGAAAGTCAATATTCCACACAATATTCATGGAAGTCAATATTCCACAATTACTCTGTGACGCAAATATTTAAGAGCAGGAAAATTTTTCTTTAGCTTGCACTTATAAAAGGCACTGGTCCATTTCAATCAGAGTAGACTTAGCAGCGAGAGGCTAACCATTGGCTTCTCCTACTTTAATTTCATATAGCATAAATGCTTAATTCCATTACTGAAGCAGCAGATGCAACCTATTTCTTTAAAGCTATTTATGGTGTAATGGCATAATAAACCATTTCGATGTAAAAAAACACCAAGGATTTACCATTTGAAAAGATTCTTGGTTTAGCCCTCCAAAAATAATAGATTATTTGTAACAGTCTACATGAAAAAATAACTAGGAGTCATAATTCTCCCTCACTATGCATCCTTTCATTATGAATAAGAACTTAAAAATGTAAGTGCAGCAGAAAAGCTCCAGTGTTTCTGACATAAGGGGACCGCACTCCCTTTCCATCTGAAACCATCCTCAACCACATCTTATGAACCAGTAGATTGCTCTCTAATTTTACAAAAGCCCTTTGTTCATCTTCTTCTTTCAGATAAGTCCTGGCTCACAACTGTGTTTCCTCCTGTTCCAAAGAATGTGGAGGAACATGGCAAGATGCTGGAAGAGATGCCAGCTTCTGAAGCTTAGGGTGATGCAGAGGTTTTGGCCTGTGGAAAGAACGTCGGCTTTGTACACGTCTGGCTGCAGCAGACATGTAATTCCCTTGTACATCAAGCAACATTTTCTTCTCTTGGGGCTCCTTCATATAAGAGTCTTCCAGCCCTTCGAACATGAGCAGAGTATTCTCTTCTTGTGAATTCTCTGACTTGAAGCTAACTTCGGAACAGTAACCTGAGTTTACTGTCCCTTTGTTATTCGTATCTGTACCAGATTCCCAGAAGAGATCAGGTACATTTGGGTCATGTGAAGCTATATACTCAGAGACAGCAGAAAGAGATATATTTCCTCTGTTTTCCAATGAAGAATAATTTTGTGTCCAAGGCATTTGAAGACAAGAGGGGAAGAAGTGGAGGGGATTCACTGAAACACTTCCATTTTGGTTTAGTTGATCATCTGAAGAGGAGTATTCTGTCATTTCAACATCGTGGTCCATATCACCTAGAGAGCACAATTAAATAGAAACATTTGTTTTCTATTTGTACATACTTTATCTATTAGTATGCTGGCCTAGGTGTTGCTTTTGGCTACTGTTATTAAAGTCTTATGAAAGCTAGTGGTTTAAGATTTTTTTTTTCTGAAGAACCCTACTCTGTACTCAGTTCTATCTTGGAGAACCTAAAGTGAGTTAATTAAACTTCTTATCCTTGCTGAATGCCAGGCAAAACTTAGCTCAGTGTTTGGGATGAACAACTGCCAGTTTCAGATAGTATAGGAGATGGAGCTGGTCACTAAGGTGTATCTTTGTCTTGAAAGAGTCCTGATGCTCAGCAAGGAAATATTTCAGAAATTTTTGAAACAAATTGTATTCTTTCAATCAAGTAATGGAGGGTATCTCCATGGAGTCAATTTCTTATTGATCAGAACCTATGATCAGTTTTCTACATACATTAGATATGTAGAGAAACTGAACATTCCACTCTTGGCTTCCAGTTTTCATTGGTTTTTAAAGCTTTCTAATTAAAATTTTAGTATCATTCTCCTATTAGGAGAATTTTGTTAAGAAGATCATCAGAGGACTGTTTCAGAGAGTAATGAAGGTCTACGCTTGGGAAATCTAACTTTGCAAAACGTTTGTTAAGAAACATAGCGGTCAAAAATCCAGTGATTCAGACATATCAGATACCTGCACAAGAACTTACACATATCAATTCTTAATAACAACGTTAATTATAAATAAGGCAATTGAATGGAGGAAAAGAACAAAGGTTAGCAAGAAAATGTTCAACAAGTCATATGTCAATATTATGTGACAATGTTGTCAGTGGGGAAAAAAAAGTGAAAAGAACTTCAATGTGGATAAGCATCAGCATGACATTTTCCTTTGGGAATGCTGCTCATTGTTCACACTTTTAATCAGGCTATTGGACTGTAATTCACAGTTCTTTAATTAATCTAGTGTTTATTTTTGAACATCATTTAAAAAGAAACCAAAACAAAGATGCATTAATAAGGACCAGAGTACTAAAACCAAACATAGACCTACAAGCCACTCCAGTAAAGAAAGTGATGTTCTTCCTCTAATTACACTTGAACTAGCACATCTTCTGAAGGTACAGAAGCCAGAATAGAAGAAAAATGGAAATTGCTTTTCTATTTCTTTTCAAAAGGCCATGAAATTCTTCTCAAGCCAAAATTAACATTCACTCTTATCCTGAGGTCTTTACCTGAACAAAATTTCATCAACTAGCTATGGAATACTTTCAACTTACCATGTTTCTTTTTTTGTTCATGTGCAGAGGACACTAGGATATATATTTGTGACAATGGAGCCCACAAAAGTGAATTCATGATGACACTGACTTCTGCGTTTAATTGCACAATCCCTGCAGTGCCCTATGTTCAATTCAATTATAATATCTGAACTGACAACCAGACCCACCTCATTTGAAGCACTGCCTGACTTGATTATAGAAGAAAAGGCTGTTTTTTATGGTGTGGAATATTTCCACACAGCAAAAGTTAAAGGACAAGTGGGATATTCATTTAAACTCAGGGTCAATTTAATTTTAAGCCTCTAACTCATTAGAAGCAACAAGTTATTTACTGCATCAGAAAGCTCAGCCTTTTTCTAGTTTCAAAATAATCTATGAATTAAAATAAACTCACAGGTTAAGGATAAAGCGCTAACTGGCTTACCGCTTCTCCACAATACTATTGTGTAATTATCTCTATCCACACAAGGAAACACTGATGCATTTTAGTAACAAGATTAATTCTAAATCCCTTTCTTATGTAATTTAATGATACATCAGTAGTGTAACTGAGTACTTGTATTGTAGCGGGGGGACTATTTTTGCTTCATGAACACTGGATAAATTATCTGGACAAATATACAGAACTGATTCAAGGCTTCTTAGCAATAGTGTAAAAAATTATATTCCTTTTAGGGAATTCCGGTACCAATTTTATAATCTAGAACTGACTAACCAGGATACCTGAAGCCTTTTGAAAATGGGTGCACAATAATCTGGTATTTGAAATACTATTTTCTTGGCATTTAAAATATTCAAATCAAAACAAAGAGAAGGACCCTTATCTGCTGTAAGAATAGCAAGGCATTGAACCCCAAAGAGTTGAACAGCTCTTCTGCAGAAGAAAAAAAGAAAGATGTTTTGTTAATTAAGTTGGAGGGAAATAGAAGACATTTAGTTGTACAAAGAAATCAGGAAGGAAAGGGATATTCTGAAAGAAGAAAAAACAGAAAAATAAGTTTATTTCTCAGGATTGATAAGAAGGCTGGATAAAAGTAAAGGTGATAATATCTTTTAAAATATTACATATGTGTTGATTCTGGGAGAAAAGATCTGGGTCGGTCCTCTGGGCCATCTGCTAGCAGGAAGGAATCTATTGATTTATTGCTGAGCCGGAGTGGAGTGAGACGTCTGAAGTTGTTTGGAGAATATGGGAGTTGCACCCGGGCCCTTTGTGATGGTACCACAGTGTCTTCACTAGATAACCATGGTGAGAACTTAGTGTAGATGCTTTGATCATCATCAGCTGAAAATACTGGGTTATCAATTCCTAAAAAAAAAAAAATCACGAGTGACAAATAAAAGCATCAAAATAATTTCTTGATAATATAGCAATATGCTTTGTAAAAGGAGAAGGGTTATTGGTGGAAAAAATTAGGCTGATACACACTGGTATGGGTGTGATTAAGTCAATACACAGACCATTATACACACATATACCTTGGTTATTGCTAGATATATTGGACTTCTATTAAAGAGAAAAATTGAAAATTATATTGAATATGCAGTTATGTTAGAGATACCTGGAGACAAATAGTAAAATCAATAAAAGAAATAATCAGTTCAGAAGTTTTAAGCAAAAAAAAGCACAACATAAAACAACTGCAGAAAATTCAAATCAAATCCATAAAAAAGAAATAAAAGACGAGAAAAAATGAAAAAAACCCCACCCCAACTTCACCACTCTATAAAGGAATGAGGTGTGTGTGAGGTAGCTAAAGCAGGCCACAAAACAGTCAAAGGTAAGCTACAGGAGCCTGTTAATGCAGTTTTCAAGTTTGTAGAGCTTTTACAGAAATATTTTAGGCCTGCATCTTGCCATCCAGTTCTTTCTGTGTGTCTTTATACATACTCAAACACAGAATTTGTCATGAAACAGTGTCATGAGTAAACTGCATTTAAGCATATCTGCCAAAAGAGTACAGATACAAGTGTTTTGCTTCACTGTAGGCACCAAGTTACAAATTAAGCATATACTGTCATGCTGAAAAATTCAAACACAGAAGTGCTAAAGAGAAATACCGCATTTTAAAACTTTATAAATCATGTTATATGATTTCTGTTATATATAGTTGTACACTTCCAATCTGATATTTTGGAGCCTTTCAGGGCTGGAAATCAAGGGCAATAAGTGCTCCAGAAATGCTGCAAACCTGCTCTTTTCAGTGAGTTCTATGAGCCTGTAAGGATCTGATGGGGTTGTGAATTTAGAAGGAGAAATCTTATCTGAAATAAGAATGAAATTTATCACAACAGAGTGCTTCCAATGCAAGTGAAAAACAATTCCAAACGACTAGTATTGACTGGTCCCATGAAGTAAGAAAATTCTAAAATAACATTTTCTATTGCTAGAAATAATTCGTGGTTTAAAAACTGGTTTAGATAGTCATGTTCATAACTTCTATCAGTTTCAAATGTGATGCTCTCCATACCTCCATATATCCAAAATTTGTTATGTTAATATTAATATTAAGCAAATGCGTTTTCAAATAGAAGACATCTATCAATCAAACAAAAAACACAGGCTAACTCATCAGCATTTCTAGTACTTTTTGTAACATTTGAGAGAAAAATCCCTTTGTAGGTAATAAATATTTTTACCAGCAGGAGTATCTGTGAAATTTTGTTTCGTCACATTAGCCAGGAAATCAACTCCTTTGCCTAGATGCAAAGTCTCATAATCATTATTTTCTTCTGATTCAGAAAACTCCAAATCTGAGAAAAAAAAAAAAGAAAGTCCAATTTGATTAGAGATTTGTATCAGTTCTGATAGAAAATGTTATTTCATGCTGCTTTGATGCTGGCATAATCATCAAAGACAACTAACGTCTTTAACAAGGATCTAGATAAGGGCAAAATTTAATGAAGAGTTATAGCACTGACATGTGAATGTGAATGTATATACAGTTTGCAGCTTGGATATCAATTACATCAAGAAAGTGCCAGTCACTAGCTTGCGTTAACATGCGGTGCTGTGATAGAGATATTCATACTCTGACCATGCTTTTGCCTAACAGAATTGACTTCCTTCCTGGAACAGAAACACACCAACATATTACATGGCACCATTACTTCTTCTGTGTTTTGTGTCTTGAATGCTCATAAGCATGATAAAAGTCCTGCTTCAATGACCAGTGACTGCATTTTCATCACCTGACAGAGCATTAGCATCATGACTAAGTTCAAACCTAATGAGGTCATTGTTGCTTTTATTGCAGTGGAATAAGTTTTGCACTACCTGCTAAACTACTTGTTAAAACTGTCTTGCAATTAAGCTTTTTCTGTTTTAAGTAGATGATGACATCTATACACAGAATTTTTTAATAAGACAATATTGAATGACCTACTAATGAGTATTCAGAAAGCTTTTCTCATGCAAAATAGTTCTAGAATATTACACTTGGGGAGCCAGCCTTTACTGCCCCTCTCAGTCTAACAAAAATAATGCTCAGTAAATGACTGAAAGAAGACACACAAAGAAAAATATCTTTGCTTGGAGCTATTGAGAAAAGATGAATCCCTCTCTATTTTACTTCACATGTCTTTGAGATCAAGGGATTGCAGGTATAAACAGAGAAAAGAACACAAGTAAAAGTTAGTTCAGTGGCCTTTAACCACATCTCAGTTTTGAAGTGACACATTATTTTATAATCATATAATAAACCTATTAGCATCCATCACATCTTGCAATGCCTGACATCAATGCCAAAAAATGGCTAAAACAGGAAAGAATTTGGGGGTTTAAATGCAAAACCAACTTTTGCTAGGGGTAGTCCCTAGGCTGGTCAGCTTCCGATTACACTTTCAAGCCTGACCTATGTGATAGATCCATTCATGAAGGGTGAATCAGTGCTGGAACTGACTTCTGACTCTGTGTTCCTTTCAAAGCTATGCCCTCCTTGAGTTTTATCATGCTTGCTTAGCCTCAACTCTGATTCAAACCCTTCTAAAACAATGGACTTTAACTCAGAAAAGAATGTCATCTCAATTACTGAATTTTATACGGCTGATGTCTTGGGCAGACATATCCTGCTGTGATGAAGAAAAAACGTTAGCACCTCTGTGCACTTTACCCAAAAGGAAGCTGATTATTCATTTGTATTGTAGCCACTGCATTGTTTTGTTTACAAAATTTAAACGTGATATTTTAAAAATGTATGCAAAATACCGATTAAAATTTTGTTTGTCATCCAGCTTCCTAAGAAAGCAACTTCTAAATCATAGAGACACTGCATTTAAGTGTGAAGAAGATCACCACTCTGAGTCCTGAACTATGACTAGAAGTCCCTTTTTAAAGTCAGATTCACTGTTACATATGACAAAATGTTTTAATGATGCTTTACTGGTAATATAGCTGGTAAAATTCAGTTAATGAAAATGGTCTGAATCGTTTTACCTTTTTCCTTCAAAGTAAAATCTGGTACTGGATTTTCTGAAGGAATGTTTCCATTTGGTATGACACTGCTGTTTCTCTGAAAAGAAAGCAAAGTGACCAAAAATGTTGATGTCATCAGATAGCAACAGTTGTGACCCTCTTTGAAATGATGAGTCCAGCAGCATAACCCTGAAATCTGTTGTTATCTTTGCTTGAGACTCAATACAGATGCCATTAGTTTCCCACACACACTTCCGTGGTGTACACAGGGTAAAAAAAGTAAGTTTGGCTCTTTTTATGCTGTGTATTCCCTCTTAGTTTCATATCAATTTGGTTGAATGCTCCATGCTGTAGTGCTACCTGGCTACCTCTATCCTGCAAAATCTCCCCAGAGGGTTGTAGCATGGTTCAAGGTCTGTTGTTTTTCAAGTGATCAGAAATCTCTCACCCAGAAGTAGAGTCCCCAAAGCATAGAGAAATGCAGAATGTGAGAAGATACCCCTTGAGTTACCGCTTAGTTTAATCTCTTCTTGCTTAAGTCCTCTAAGTTCATGAAGTTCTATAGGACAGAGCTATATGTAGGACATAAGATCTCTGAGAGTCCTCCCTGCTCTCCCAACTCATTAGTCTGTATAAAAGGTGGCTACATCTGGGTCCTTGTGAAAGCATTTTACCCTTTTTTGGCCCCGGTCTCGCTTGTGGATTTTATTGAGCTTCTTGGAATAGTTTATTCCTAGTTTGGTACTCTTGAAAGACTCTAAGCGCTTCCTCATTGTCCTATGGAAAATCTCCTTGTCTTGTTTGTCATCTTCACTGTGCATGATCTCATGTCGACTGTACAGGTGTTTGTGCTGTGGCCAGGAAGGGAAGACAATATTCATTTATTTAGAAACACAGATGGAAGCCCTGAATCAATGTATTCAATCAGTTTCATGACAATGTAAACAATCCCATAAGAAAGAATGTACCAAAGACTATTCTGAAAACATTAATGAAACTCCTATTTTTCTTTCTCTTTCTTCTTCATGAAACAGATATAAGTACAGGAATTTTAAGTGTATAAGAGTGGACTGTCATTCAAAGTAAGCCTCCCTCTAGCAGTGTCTGAATCATTTCAGTTGATACACTGATCATTTAATCCTGATCAGAACCTATGTTGGACACATACGTTCCACTGGCCCTAGTGATTTCAAAGGCAATAATTCTTTTAAAAAGTCATGTTCTTAAATGAGAAATCACAGAGACCAAGAGCCTATCTTCCTCAAGGGTGAAGATTTTGCAGTGAGTTCTCTCCTTTTGAGTTTCACTGTCAAGTTTTGGTTCCTTTTGTCTCCTAGTTTTAGACTGGAAAACAGTACAATGCTAGCCTTTTGCTCTCACCTCCTGCCTGGGTTTATACAGGTACTGTTGTAGGGTGTGATGAGCGAGGGTATCTTCTGTGTCCCGGATACTTTTCCTCCTCTGCTCTAAAGCTTGCATGTCAAGGCAAACTGGTCCAGCTTTTTCTCTCCTGAAGGAAAACACAAACAGCGGTTTTCAAAATCAGTGATTGCTGAAGAGGAAAAAAACCCAGAAAGACAAGGAATGAGAGGGAGAAAAGAAGACTAAGTTTAAAAAAATAAAGGAAGAGTAAGAATTAGCTAAATGAAAATGTGTGAGCAAATGCCTAATGGGAAATGTGAAGAGATTTCTAGTTTCTGATTTTCAGGGGGATGTAGCATTAATTTCACAGTTTACATGACACGTGGTCTGTTCAGTGACAGATTCATCAAAGAGTTCAGGAAGGGGCAATTCTTTTCCTTGCCTCTCTCCTGCCTGTTTCTGGAGCAGACACAGAACTAGCATCTAGCCCTGTGTATAACGGTGATTGAACCAAAGGCAAATTAAACAACTCTGATGTCTGCTTCATTTTACCAGCCTTTACTGAAAAAAGTTGTGTTTAAAATGCAACAATATAATTGCATATATACCCATTTTATGTGGGAGAAAATATTAATTGAAGTTCAGAAAAACAGTGACTGAAGCCCTTGTAATTTGCATTTTTCAATTTTTTCAGCACTGTTTCAATTTGCTCTCATATACCACCCCATCAGTCCACATTACTTACAGTAAGTAAGAGACAGAGCTTTCCACAGTACTTGGGAGTGGAGTGCTGAAATCCACATTTACCATGTTGTCTGTACTCGGAGAACGTATAAATGCCAACGAACCTCTACGTTCTCCCTGGTCACGGAAAAAACCAAGATATATTACTGCTGTAAACACCTAGGACAAACTGTATATCAGAATACAGATAATTTGAGAGATTGTATGTATGCAAATGGCAGAAAAACATGGAAAAAACCCATTTTTTTGTTTTATGATTTCTTTGTATTGACTGGCATTATCCCAACAAACAAAACCGTGAGAAAATCTATTACAGTCTTATAAATTGTTTTTGAGGAGGTGAATGATTTCTTGTGCCTTAATAGATTTGCAATTTTACTTTGTACCATGTTGCAAGTCAAGTTCATAGTGATATACATACAGATTTTTATGTATCAACAGATAACTAGACTAGCAGTAGCATTTTCAAAGACAAAACTCTAAGTTTTCTAGTCTCCACCAGACTGGAAGCAGAAATGTTAAGTGGTGATAGACGTTTACAAGGCTATTTGAAAGACGTTACAACATGACAAGGTGAGATATTGAAGAGGTGAGATTTTCTTTCCGTTCTAAAATGAGTGTCACAGAAGTGAACTGCTGGAAAAGCTCAGATTTATGTCTTCACAAATTTCCCTCCAGTTTAAGTAATCTCTTGCTTAGGTAAAAGGGTATCTGTTGAGTGACATTGTGGTTACAGAGGCTGATGTCATCTATGGTTTTGAATCACAACAGAGAGAAATCACAGAGCAGGTTTCTACATTTTAAACAGTAATAAAGAATACATCAAGAAAAACCATCTCCCTTACAGAATAGAGATTTTACCTACATTTCTCCAACTTTAATTGTACTGTGCCCCCTTTACATTTTCATATTCAGAGAGCAAATAAAATAAATCCTTTATTTTGCTGTAGTAACCCATGTACATGTCACAGTATGTGTTGGATCAGACCAATGGCATTAAAAAACACGCTCTGGCCTCTGCAGGCAGAAAACTTGAGATTAATAAAATTACATTCTGGGACAGCATCATCCCATCCATTTTCTTAGGTGAATGTGACTTTCTTTTCAAATCAAGTTTAGTGTTTCATACATACATAATACCATGTCATCAGTGAAGGAATTTTAACCAGAACAAGTATTTTAAGTCACATCTGTCCAGAATCTCTGGATTGTTTTTATTTTGCTTGTCTTAAGCTCTCCCCTGTCAATTGTAAGGAATTTACTTAGGTTGAGACTGAATTCTCTCAAGCTCCTGTTTATTATACAGATGCAGCATAATCACAGAGCTGCACAAAGAAAAAGATATAAAATAATTTTTAAATTCCTCAGTTTCTTGCAAGTGAGAAGGGAGTGAGAAGCTGGGGGAGGCAGATCTTTACTTGTTCTGGAAGAAACAGCTTCACTTTCAATATCAGCTTGCAATTCATAGATACTTAGTTCAAAAATATATTTAAGAAGTCAAGAAAATTTGTTCAAGCAGTATATAATTGGAGCAAATATTAAAGTGAGAAAGGTGAAATGACTTTAGGATTCACAATTAATAATTAGGATTCATAATTAATTTCTACGGTAAGAAAATATGTTGCAAAACTTCTGTAGAACTTGGAAAACTTTCAATTTCTTTGTCTATTATTATCTGATCAGTAGACATCTGCCAATAGAATTTATCTGTAAGACACAATATAGACAAATAGCATTTGGACTAAGGTAAGAAATGTCAGCTTCTTGGTGTTTCCTCTCCTCAAAAATTAATAGTCTAACTTAGTCTGGCTTTACTATATGTGATTGAAGACATTATTGGGTAAAAATTCTGGTGCTAAATCTGCATGGATTAGTGATCTATAAAGCCCTTTGCATCTCTTAAAAGGAATAAACACTGTACTGAATCTACTGAACAGATTCAGCAATGCATCTGAACATGAGTTTCACAGTCATTCACATCAAAGTCATTATACACCTTTCTTCCTCTGAGGTGTAACCCAGAAAGCTACACAAGAAAGAAAATTAGTTCTTTGAACTCAGATGGTCTGAAAATCAAGTAGATAATTTACAAAATCTCAAAAGGAAGAATTTGCTTGTCTTGTTGTGAACCACTCTCCATTTATCATACGAACAAGATTTCTGAATTTCATCTTGTTTTCTGAATTCAGTCTTTGAAATTATACGTTTCACTGGAAGAAAACTGCCTGGCTGTAGCTCATTTTCAAAAAGAAAGAAAAGAGTTTAGCAGCTGTTGTAATATCAATTGTAGTAACAGTGTTTATTTACATTAAAGAAATTAACTGATATATCACCTAAGTGTGAGAATAAGTTCAATTGGATATTATGAGTATGGATAGATTATAATTTCAAAGATCACTTTTAAAAATATTCAATTTAAAACTATCCTTTACACTGCATGGTCGTGGCTGTTTAAACTAAGGTGACTAGTTTCATACTGAAGAAGATTAGGAATTCTTACACAGTCTGATAATATTGCCCCAGTCTGGGTGTGGTACTCTTGCACAAGGTCAGAAAGTTTCTTCCATTCTGTAGCTTTAAAAATTCTCCTGTTGCAAGTCTTAAGCTTTCCTAACTTTACAATTCTGTGATTGCATTTGACATTTGTAGTATATTTAACCCTAATTATTGAATTGTGGGGGTTATGTTTCCATTGAATTTAAGTTGCCCATCCCTTTTTTTTTTAAATTATTTTTGTATTACAATGATGTGGCAGATTGAGATTAGCAGTCCACTACTTTGGCCAAATATCCACATCATTTGGAACTGAGCTTCTTCAAATCAGATTTGTCATCATATAAAACCACTATCGTGTAGGAGCCAGACCCTGTTGACACATTTAGAAAGACAGTATCCCTCCAGAATTACAGTATTTTTGTTCATGTAATGAATATAGAAACAAAGATATTCAGTAAAATCCAACATAAATGTACACTGATGTAAGTACAATATACTAATACTTGGTGATCAGGCACAGTACTGGGAACTACAGCTTCTCAAACAGGCAATACCGAGACTCAAAACACATTAAAAAAAAAAAAAAAGCAGAGCAGAGATGGAAATAGTTTTCCTTTAGGTATCTCCTGCAAAATATCAACTTTAGGTTATATTATAAATTTTTAAAAATCAAATTCAAAATTATGCTATAATGTCAACAAGTGTTCGTAAGTACCTCAGCCACATAGCTAATTGCATCCTTTAAGTTGAGCTCATGGAAAACATTAAGGATTTGGTCTCTTGATTTCTGAGCAGACCTTCTCATCAGTATTTTTCTGAGGAATTTCCTATCAAAATTGGACCACCTGATAATTTAAACAAATTGTGTTAATGGCAACAAGCAATTTTAGTTTCAAAGCATTTTTAATTTACCATAAATGATATTTTTTGAGTTAAACACTTTGAAAAAAATAGTGAACACAGAAATGTGAGGTATTTGTATTTTGAAGATTTTTGATTAGCATGTAAAGAAAGTTAAGGATAAACCTGCTACTTTTACCATAAAGACTTATGCAGCAGTCACAAAGTATTTAATTGGTTCACTTACCAAACACTACTACAACAAGAATACTATGATTACAGGATCTCATTTCAGAGTCAGTAACACATTATATACTTTGGGAGATCATGCTACCTAATTTTTCAACTTCTGATTGTGTTTAATTTTCTTCGCTTCTTTAGAAAGTGATCTGCTCTTCCTGAGCTGTATTACAATACAGCCAGAACAAAAAGTCAGCTCACCAACAACAGTGCCCTTCCAAAAGCTCTACCTGAGGGCCTTATTTACACCATTGACGTATTCTGCTCTGAGGAGAGTAGCCATGTGTATTTTCTGTGATTTACACTTCCAAGAATGTCTGATGGTAGGGTACCTGCCATTTCATATTTAGGGTCCAAAAGATAAAGGTTGTTGTACTTTCTCCTAACTTCCTCAAGATTTCCTCTAAAAGGCATGAGACAACTTTGGAGACTTTGCTCAAAGTGACTCTATCCATTTTGCCCAATGGCTATTTTGAGTTTATAACTTCTTATTCAGATTGCTTAAACCTTTTTGTGTTAAAGAATATGTGTTAAAAATTGATAACTATTCCTCTTTTTTAGCCAGAACATCTGATAAGCAGGGTCTAATTCAGTCTGCCACATCTGAGCCCATCAGTGAGGATGGTAGGGGCAGCTATTTCTTTATAGCAGCGGCACTTTCCTATGCATAGAGTCCAAAAGGCAGGCTTAAGATGGTCTCATTTAAAATACACTGGTCATCAAACAACACACTTAACCATGAATCTACATTAAGCTACTCCTTCTCTTCTTACTCAGGGGGATTACTTTCTGACATGCAAGAGCTCAAACTCTAATCTGCCACTTTAACAATACAGCTCCATCTTTGAGGCAGTATTTCAAAAAGGGGGATAGATTCCCCTGTATTATATATAGCCTATTGAAATTTATTCCTCAAAAGTAAACTACAAACTTAGACCAAAAGAAAGAAGATGTTCTGTCTGGAGTGCCTCAGGAAAATTCTTCACTGCATAAATGAATGAAGAGCTAAAGGAAAGGAATGCAATTGCCCCTATAACTGGATGCAGGTCAGCAATTCTGCTTGAGTTCCAGTACAAGCTAGCTCCAGCCTAGGAGCCGTATAGTTGCATAAGTATAATGCTAAACCTAAGCTAATAGACTCAGCTTCTCAGTAAGGGTTAGGGGAGTGCTCTGTGGAAAGCTAACACAACAACACAGCTTTTGGATTGGAATTGGCATGTTGAGTCAGCAAGAGGTTAGCAGGTCAAAACAGTCTGCACCTATGAAATGACCTAACTCCAGGGACAGGATGGCCTAACTTGAAAAAACATTCTTAAATGTGTCCAGATTTAATGTCCTTTTTTCCACATTTATTCATCTAGATACGGAAGTGTGCCCATCACAATGGTAACTCTTCACATGTACTTGAAAGGAAATGGTGTATCTTTCAGCTGAGTAATTTTGCTTCTCTCAAGATGAATCAACTATAAACAGAGGGGGATGGTTCATTACTGTTTTCAGACTAGCATGTTGAAACTGTCAGAATAATCCCAAAACACCCTCTGTCATCCCTTTCAGAGGTGTTGGAAACATCCTTTGTAGAAATAGGATAAACGGCTAGCATAGTTGTAGCTGAGGTTTTTTAGGGCCTCCACACATAAATAACGTTCATGAAATGTAGTATTACAAAGAAGAACCAACATTAACATTTTAGGTTAAAACTTCTGCAAATAGCCAGTTCTTTAATCTTGAGAGAATGACCCCTCTATGTGAACTGAGGCACCTGCAAAGGCATAAGCTGAACTGTGGAAGAGAAAGGAAATATTTCAGTGGAAAGGGGACAAAAATACACTGTTTTCACATTTGCTGTATTACCAGTATTTTCAGTATATAACCTCTTAAACTATATTTACATCCTTGCTTTCCCCAAGATCACAGGCTTAACAGGTCATAATGTAGAGATAAGGTTTCCTAGCAGAGTTTCAACATTTCAAGTTAGTTACTACTTACTTATCTCTCAGATAGTTATGCCCTATTTGTCCAGAAATGTCTTCTATAGCAGAAAGAATGTGATCAAAGGCCTGGGAAAGTGAAAGTGTAATTAATACCTTTACAGAAATAAAAAGGCATAGTTAGAAAACTGCTCAATTTATTTCAAGTTAGACCAAGTGACTAGGCAGAATAATTTTATGGCTGTTAATCAAATTCTTTTCCCATTTAGAGAAGTACTAACTACTATAAGCTTTTCTTCAAAAGTCCTGAACTTTCTAATCAGTTCTTTATAAATTCAATTACTATTCTCAAATTACAAGGGTTTAGGCAAGAAGGTACTTAAACCCCCATTTTAACATTCAATTTTAAAACTTTTTATCAACTCATTTTACCACTTCCATTTCTGCCCTATGAAGTAGATCTGCTGCTATTAGTATAGGTGATTAAATTAGTTGAACAATTTCCCTAGTGTTTCTTTTTAGACATTTCAGGAGTCCATACTCCCCTCAGACTAGAAGTAGGCATCATTCTTTTAATATCTAGGGCAAAATTTCATACTGAATATATTAGATCACTGATTGAAATCCAGAGGTTTATAACTCTTGATTCAAACTTAGGCAGCTGCAGGTACAATTGTCTTTTTCTGTATGTGGTTATTAACTTTTCACTCTGACATTGGAGTGATTACTGAGAATATACAGATGCTAGGTTTGGAACAACACAGCTGCATCTCAAGTCCTGTGTTCAGTTGTGGAGCCCTCACTTCAAAAAGGACATTGAGGTGCTGGAGCATGTCCAGAGAAGGGGAACAGAGCTGGGGAAGGATCTGGAGCACAAGTTTGATGAGGAGCAGCTGAAGGAGCTGGGAGTGTTTAGTCTGGAGAAAAGGAGGCTCAGGGGTGACCTTATCTTTTACTGAATAAAACTTTATAATGTGGTGCGAAAGTAAATTGGAAGAGATTGTGTTTAAAAATATTGTAAAAGGGTAAAGAAATCCAGGGACACACAGCATGGACATGGAATTAAAACTATTGTCATTAATCTGGAATTTCAGTATATAAATAATCTGTACTGGGCAGCAGACTATCTTTCTATGTAACATGCAAGCTACAAATCCTGCTTTCATACATTTTCCAAAAATTAACAGTTTTTAAGAAGAAAAAATCAATTTACTTGCACAATCTTTGCCTTAATAATCATCAATAATCCTCCTCTTTTTGATGAAGAGACAGAAGCATATTCCATTAGTGCTATTTCCCCAGTACTCCTAGACCCATTGAATTCTCAAGTGAAAGACCAGAACTTTCAGTTGAATATCCCCTCAGAGGACTCAAACCAAAGACTGTTGTTGTTTAGCAACTTGAAAATAACTTTTGAAATGTTTGAAGGATTTTGCTCTTGAATTTTGATAGCCCACTCCCTTCCAAGAAAGACATTTTCACTAGCAATTTTGTTTTCTCTTAAGGTGCTATGTAAAAATCCAAAAGGTACAATAGGGGTTTTTAAAATATCTTACTCTGCCATGAAGTTTCTCATTCAGTTTTGGTTCTCTGTGTTCAGTTTTCTTCACTTTCAGCCACTGTACCAAAGGCTTGATAGTCAGTCCCTAAGGATTGAAACATGATAATAAATACATGGGAGTTTTCTTAGACTTTCCTCCAGTTGGTATTGTTGAAAAAAATAGAGCATGTTTGTGTGGTTTTTGGTGGTTCTCATACTTTCTCAGTTGATTTCTAGTCCCTCTAGAAG
This sequence comes from Atrichornis clamosus, assembly GCA_013400975.1. Taxonomy (NCBI): domain Eukaryota; kingdom Metazoa; phylum Chordata; class Aves; order Passeriformes; family Menuridae; genus Atrichornis; species Atrichornis clamosus. The sequence goes on along the minus strand of WBMZ01004438.1, from coordinate 58,925 downwards.
ATAAAATAATGCAGTACTCTCAGCTCTTGTTACAAAGGTTTGAAAATACCACAGTGGAAAAATATATCATCTATAGGAAAAATAAGGTAGTGAAGTCTTTCCCATACCATTGTATGTGGTATTTTCTCCACATTTCAGGAGTTTGTGATCACAATTAAACTTCCTGTAATACACTTCAGAAAAAAATGCAAGCTGATATATACTGACATATTTCCATTTAAATTTTTTAATCCAGAAACTGCTGTTTTGTTTGGATGTTAAAAACTTTCTTGCCCCATTGCTTATTGTTTTCTTTTAAAACAAGGACTGAGGCTCAGGTAGATCAGCTTAATTATTGTATCTGCCCAGTAAAAGCACTGCTCCCTATAGTTATTCACATGAGGTGAAGGATGTTTAATCAGATATTAACTCGGCACTATTAATACCAAGCAGCTAAGACTGAACAATTTTTAGCACAGAGGAAATTGTGTTTTGTCCCATGTGGTCCCATATGAAAACATAAAATAGGATCTTTGTTACTAAAATTACAAATTCAATTATGCTTTTAGTTCAGTAAAACAATATGCAACCTTCAGGTGAGAACTGCTTTAAGCATTCAGTACTTTTGGGGGACTTCTTCTCCTTGCAAGAAGCATGCTTAAGAAGTTAAATTACCTGGAAAATAACAGTAAAAAACACAACAATGATAGTTGTGCTGACAAACAGGTTTCTTTCTTTCACTTTTTCCTTATCCAGAAGTGCAACAAGAGCAAAAGCAACTGCTCCACGTAGTCCACCATAGGACATCACCACCTGGTCTATTATCTCCAACTGGACCGTTCTGTAGCGGTTAAGAATCCATGTCTGTAAAACTACACCTGTAAAAAACAAATGTCAGCTTGTCTAGAAATACCTTTATGCAATGTCAATGTCCCAACCATATGTAACAGAAATGGTGCCACCAGACTGGCTTTGTAACTATCTACACCATCTACTTCCCTCTCTGAATCACTACACTGCCCACTTGGTGCCTTCTCCTTTACATAGCAAAATAAATTATGTGAAGCTGCTTCTGTGAGCCAGCAGCTCTTCTGAGAGTGCTGCCCTCTGGCACAGGCACTTCAGGGGAAGTTCTGCCATGTGCTGACCTTTGAAATTCGTTGAGAAAGAATAGAATTTCTAGCATCATAACCAGAGATATGCACAGGGTCAGTTAACAGAAATGGGTTAAAACAGCATTGTTTTAGGGAATAAGTGTGGTAGCCTTTGCAAATCACTAAAAATTGCATTTAAGCCATTGTCTTATGAAGCCTTGTCCAGTTATGCTAGCACTGTCTTCGGGCCTACAGGTGAGATACTGCGTGCTGCTGGAGACCTAAAGCTCTAGCTACCTCCATGTATCCCAGAGCTCCCTCCACACAGAAGGAAAACAGTTTCACCGCTCCTGTGAGTGACATGGTATGTGTGTCCCACTGCAGTCAAGGCTGTTAAACAGTGCAAAACAGATATGCCTCTTTCTAGAGAACTTTGAGCTTGTACCAAGAGAAGAGTGTCTTGTCACTGTAAGAAGGGCCTCTGGAGTAGGGAACCTTGGAAATTAATTCATGTCACCAATCTGACTCCTCCAGGGTATGAGAGCTGCAATTATGTAAGGCTCAATATCATCAGGTATTTAGTAATATGTCAATGTCTAAGATCAATTACTTTATTGGGTGCTTATTGTTATTGCTTAATATTTACTATTTACTTATTGATAACATTTATTACAAGATTGGTAACTACTCATTCCAGGAATACAAAAAGTGTCAAAGACAAGACATTGAAAACTCTTTTAAACATCTCAGGTGTATTAGCAGTTACTGAGAGGCAGCTAAATGAACAATGCTAGCAAACTATTTAGAAAAGGAGGACAAAGGACTAGGCACTTCCTTCAGCTCAGGAGTTCTCAACAGAATAAGAACACAGAGTCTAGGAAAACTGCCAGCTTAGATGGAGGTGTAGCCTGTTATTTGAATTTAAGTCAAGACAAACAGACAAATAAGCTATTTTAACTTATTCCCAGGTGTAAGTACACACACCAAATCACTACGTGTGTTACTCTTTACAAGTACTCCATTCTACACCTTTTTTTGCGATTTTAGCAAAACTACAGTAGAACTACATAGCTGGGCAAAGCATTGTTGGTATTTTGAAATGTTTGCAAACTTATATAAGCCCAGTAAATTGACAGTAGGTAATCCCTACCTGTCACAGTTTTATTTACTCAGTTTTTCATCAGTCCCTGAAAATTATTTCTTAAGCCATAGAATCTGCGGTGTGATTATGTGTGATCTGATATCACTGTGTGTCTAAAACCTGAAGTCAACCATAACATTAGGTTAGGACAATCTCTTTATTACCAAACTGAAAGAGCTGAAGGAAAGATATGGCTGACAGGACTCGCATCTTTTATTAGGCTGCAAGTTAAAGAACAAAGTCCGTTTTACTGGGAGATTTTGCCAATACCATTTGCTGGGTCAACAAAGGTTAGCCACTGAATGATTCATGTTAACTTCTGGGCCAGTCATAACCTCACACGTCATCAAAAATGGAATTCTGCTATATTTTCAGTATATGATGAAGCTCACTGTAGAGATCTACTCTCCTAACCCAAACCCAGCCATAAATTCAAGTAACATAAACAGAATGTTTTAAAAGGAGCAAGCCTAGAACTCCAAATATTTTTTTTTTGGAGAGAGCTAAAGAATATGTGATTGCATCAGCAATACAATGCAAGAACAGGAAGATCACTCCCTTACCAATAACTCTATATACTGAGATGAAGACCAGAGTCAACAGAATAAAAGCTGTATTCCAAGTCCAGATATCTGGATCTACAGCTGAAATTCCCAGGAACATGAAGATAATAGTTTCTGCTCCACTGGCCATCATTTTCATGGTATATCTTACAGTTGTAGAAGACTGTTCAGATATGTTAGCCTTGACATATTTCTGAGAGCAGATGCCACAGAAGGTTATCCTAGAAATAGAAAAAGAAACAATTGTTCGGAAAATATCTGCTGCAACACTTAATGTTATTTCTGTCTGTCACATTGTGATTAAAGCCATTAACACCTAAGAAAAATTACGCTCGGGAGCCTTTATGGAGTCTAGTCTAGGTAAAAAGCTGATCTGAAACATTCATGCTGATGTGACCTCAAGAGGCCTGAAGACAGAATTTCACTAGAACATAACAGACCTTAATCCTCTTCAGATTGCCATACTGCTTTCAATTTTGTTTGTAAATGTAAACAAAAACAAAAATTTTAAATTTTGTTTACATTAGTCGTAATCTTAAACTAATGATCTGTTTGCAGAAAGATTTTTAGATCTTGAGTACATTTACTGTATCATCTACAAACATGATAAGCAAAACTGAGAAGAAAGCTATGCCAGGAATCAATGGATACTAAGAGAAGAAAGACCACAGGTGTACTCAAGCCAAAAACAGGAAACATCTCAGCAAACTTTAATAGCCAGCCAAGACAGAGAGAGCAAAGAATAGTGACATTCACACAGTGCCTTAGAAAAATATTGCTTTAGTTACAAATTATAGGGAAGGATGTCAGCACAAACGGAAAACTCTTAAGTTTGAAGTGTTATTAATAACAGAGAGGAAAGAGTCATGTCTATATTTTGCAAAGGAGTTCTCATGTTGCACAGCAGATATTGGAAAACTTGCATTCCTTTTCAGTGCTGAATCAAGAGTATTTGCAAACTATAATCTATTGCAGTGTGAACATAGTATTATTCAGCACAAAATTAATGAGTGTCATATTCTATAACTGTCCCATACAATTTAGGTCTTCCTTTCAATATTTTTAAAAATCATATTCCCTTCTCATCCCCTTCATAGGCAGCAATAAAAAGACTTACGCCAAGATTGCAGAAAGAGAAAGCATCTCTGCTGTGAGGTAGGAGAGGTAAGAAATGATAAACACAAATCCAGGTTCAATGGTTCTCACATGCTTGGTGAAACGACTGACCAATGAGAGCAGGAATGCAAAGAAAATGCCAACCAGTGTCCCACCGAGGCTCACCACAAAGAATGACACTGAAAAACAAAACCTAACACAGCTTAAACAGTAGAAATATAATGGTTTGAATTACTTTCTTCTAGAGAGAGAACAGCAAATGGCCAACAAATCAGACCAAATTTTGGAGGACACGACAATCAAATTTTATTTCTAGGCTTAAGGCTTTTGAGCACTTAGTATGAGAATGTAGTATTCTGTAGAAAAACAAGATTACTTTCTGTTAAGCCCCACCATTTTACATTTATTCAAAACACACTACATTTCTTTGTACAATTTTTTCCATGTTTTGTAAACAAATGCTTTTACAAAAGCATATTATAGAATATGACAAAGTCACTGTTAAAATATTTATTCAAAAGATAATGTAGTATCATGTCATGCCTGGAATTGGAAATAGTGACTATGTTTTTAGGAAAATAAAATTTCTTGATAGTTACTGACAAGCATTACATGATGGTGATCAGTGATAAGGAGTGAGAATGCCCATTTGCAATCTCAACTTTCCTGGAACACAGGATAGATCATAGGCTGAAACAAAGGTCACGTAAACAAGGGTATTAAATACAAAGAAAAGACATATTGCTGTCAAGTTTCATAGTCTTAACAAATTAACTCCACATCTGTTAAGTCTCCTCAAAAAAAAAAAAAAAAAGATTAAAGGTGATTAAATTTCCCAAATATTCAGGAATATTTACTTACTTACTTTCTTAAGACATTTGTCTATGCCATATGAGTGTGGGAATATGAGTAATAATGGAAAGAGCTGAAAAAGAGCAGTTGCCAATAGCATAATAAAAATAATAATATTTTGATTAAAATACTGCATATATACATTATGTCACATATATCAATTATGTGATAGAGAATTCACTTCTACGCACCTATGCCTTTGAGACATTCAATCCCCGTCACATTCATTGGACCTATTGCAACAAAAGATTCAAACACATTGTACAGCACCTGTAAAGAAAAGTAGACTAACTTAATAATTGTTCTGAATTGAACCTATTAAAATAATCTCATTAGGGGCCTCAACATTACGAAGTCTGAAGTTGTGTGTGACTGAGGGGAATTCTGTGTGGAAGGGGAAGATTTTGCAAATTTTATAATTTTTCAAAATTAAAAAAATACAATGGAGCAAGAAGAAAGAAAAGTTTTTTTAAAAATCACCTCACAACTTTCCCTTTCTCATTTCAGTCTGTTCCCTAGGAAGCATTGTTACATATAATGTGTTTTCTAAAGCCCTTCTCACTGCAAAATCCAGATATTTGAAAGATACATTTAATCACATGTATAAGATAGGTAAGCTACTTACTAATAATAAGATGCTAATAATAAGATACTGAACTGAAATATGTTAAACATACATAAAATAAATTGAACATAAAAGAAAATTAAAAATAACAATTGTACTACAACTTTAAAAATAATTAACTAACAGTGATAGTGCTGAAAGGAATCCATCCTGTGTCTAAGGAGGTTTATATAAGTATCATTTTTTGTCACATGCCAATTCAATCTGTTCTTAGTTCTTTGAGTGATGGAGAAGAACTTTATTATGGCTTTCTCAGCTTTCCTTGTTGCAGCTAAGCTTGATAATCCTTATCCTATTTACCCAGTCATGGTATAGAGGTTACTTTTTTTCTGTAACAGCAGTCTTTTATATCTTTATGTTTAGAGAATGCTATATCATCTACTTTTTTCTATCTTTCAGCATTTTTTTTTCAGGGTAGTAACTCCACTTGTTTTATACTTCCCCATAGGCTGTGCTTTCTAAGTCTTGATCATATTTGCTCTTCTCTTCTGGATTTTCTTCAATGAACAATCAAATTTTCTTTTATTTGTAGCGTGAGTGTTAGTGTTAATTTCATATTAATAAAAACACCTTTCCTTCTGACAGCCAATGATGTTGATACTTGAGTTCATCAGAGGGTTTTTTTAATATTTGTTTCTAGCAATACCACAAAAAGACTAATAATACTAATATCCAGGGGCAACTAGGTTTCTCTGGAAATCATAAATGTAATTTTCAAACTCATGTGAACAGTTAGGCTGCTGACAGTGACCTTGCAGTGCCTTGCTTCCTTGGTTGCACAAAGTTAAGTCACTGAGTCTAGTGAACATATCTTACTCTCCTTGGCAGATAGACAGGAGAAGGAATAGGAAATGGTCCAAAAGTGAATTGAAGCTGCATAGCAACTTGGTTGCATAGCATCTTTCTGCATTAGGACTTCCCGGTCCCTGACCACTAGCACTGCACTATAAATCTATTGACTATTTCATTCTGAGAAAAAAAAATTGTGTGAAAAGGTGTTTCAATCAAATAAAAATATCAGCAGAAATTTGGGATTGTTTGAAATCTATTAAAAGTATTTCTAAATTTTAAAAATTGACATTTGCAAAAAAAAAAACCAAACCAGAAACTTTCTAAAATATCACACATGTTTTTTCCAAATGGGTTCTTTGTTATATACCTGTTTGAAAAACATCTGATCAAAGTAAAACAAAGGCAGCAGACATAAACACTTTGGTGAGTATTCTTTCTCTCTCACTAGCTGAGGTATGCATATAAATTATGGGCATAATATAAATACACATAAAAAGGTATGTGCATTAAAAAATAATATCAAAGGAAGGCTTAAAATCCCTGGAACTAATTTCATTGAGTCATGAAAAGTCCTACTTGAACAGCAAATACATATAAAACATGCACCCATGAAACTTAATTTGAAGTGTCCAGCCAAGGACTGTGTATTTTTATATCACCTACCAGCACCAAATAGCTTTCATGCACCAACATCTAGTCATCACAATACAGTGTTTGTAAGACAGATAGAAAATGCCATGAGCTAACTACACTAGCCCATGAGTAGGTACACACACAGATAGTACAGTGTTTCTTTTAAGTGGAAAATGCACTTCAGAAGAAACCCCCTAGAGTTGGGGTGACTTTAGGATATATAATTTACTTACCACAGTTACAGCATCATTCAGAAGCGATTCTCCAAAAACAATGATGAATAGAACTTCATTGACATGGACTTCTTCAAACACTGCCAGAACAGCTACAGGATCCACAGCAGCAATTAAGCTGCCAAAGAGGAGGAAGTCCAGCAGCCCAGAGTCCAGTTTGCCTTCAAATCAAAGCAAGCAAATTATAAGCAGAATCATATCTGTATTATCTATAGTAATGACAGATTGCAATATTACAGATAATGCCAAATCCTGGAAAATAGGGATCCCAAAGTATCAACTGGAATGCATGTTACAGTAACTACTTAAGAAGTTCTGCATTGTGTCATCTTGTATCCTAAAAGTTTTGTTGCGTTCATCATTGGCCCATGTGGATCAAAGTTGTTTCGGGGAGCAAGACCAGTGCAGGCCTGTTGCTGTAGCAAGACAGTTCCAGATGAAAAATGGTTCTCTATTTGTGTGTGGTATGGTTTGTCTAGCTTGACTAAATTATCTCGGGATAACTGAGAACTCACAGGGTGTTAAGAGGACCATACCAGCACTTCTTAAATAAACATTCCAAAATACTTCATGTCACAGATCAAATTTGAATTTTGGTCACTAAAACCTGCTACAGTGGTGCTTAACTTCACTCAGTGCAGTTGAATACCAACTGTGGCCTCCTTACTCACTGATAGGTGCAGTTAAGTCACTTGTTCCCAAATTAGGATTCATGAGGCCACTGTCAAATAGTTTGCAAGTGGACCATAAAAATGGATGAAGGACCAAAATGTACCTCAACATGTTTGTGTTGTAGTCCCTTAGGAATTTTGGCAATGATTTCAAAAGTTTTGGAACTACAAAACTCTGGTGACAGTATAACCCAGTAATTTTTTTAACCTTCTTTTAGTTATTAATGTTATTCTGTTCAGTTATGCAAACAGACTGAGACAAGCATTCGCTGTCATTTTAAAAGTAGCAGGACAGGGAGAGCCACAAAGATTGCTTAGCTCAGCTTCTAAATATCTTACAAAACTTACCCTCTTAATGAAATCTAGAGTGGTAACCCAGTCATTTTTTCAGGAAAAGATTTCTGAAAGGGTAGAGAGCAGTAAAATTCCCTTTGTGTTCATTAATGGATAGAGGAGGTAGCAAAGTTCATTAAGAAGTGATGGTGTCAAAAATTATATGAGGAAGAGCAAAGAAGGAACATGTTGAGGATTAATTCATCAAAACACAATGCAGAGGCCCATGCCCAAAATTATCAGGCATCATTTCTATAGGTAAAGAAGAAGTTCATCTAATTAAATGGCTTTGGAATCATGAGTCAGGGAATAACAGTCAGTAACCATAGCCACAGGATCAACATTGCCTGTAAGGTACTTCCAGAACAACATGGCCATTCCTCTAAAAAGAACTCTTACAATTTAATTTTTCAAATTAAAAATGTTTAGTGCTTAGAATGTAATTGAAACAGAAACTAGAATCCAAATATTTTTGATACAAAATGGCACGGGCATATTTACTCAAGAAAAGGATACTTCTATGGGCAGTCAAAGGGGTGAGTAGACAACACCCTGTTATAAGTGACAATGGCCAATAATCTAGTGAAGCTGCAGCCATATATATTCTCTTAGCTGCTATCTGCCAATCAGAGCATCTACAATATTTTCTATACAGTTTATAGAGACCTTCATAAGGCCCCAAACCCAGAAATTCATAGCTTACACAGACATATAACTATCTTATTTTTTCAAAAAGATAAATACTCTTGTTCATACTTGGACATATTGGTCTGGGAATGAGGATTGAGTCTATCTGTCTTGTTTTAGCCGGAAAGTGGGGTTGAAGCAGTGACCTTAAGTCTGTGCCAAAAATTCTGAGAACAGCCTTGAACCTGAATCTAAGTAATGGTTTCACCAAATGTTGTCCTCTTACATGCTAAAGGAAGGAACAAGCCAAATGACAATAACTATCAGATATTAGGGTAAAATAGAATGTAATGTTTGAATATAAATTTGCTCACTGAGATTGCTTATCTTTTTTATGTGTTACCAATTATAATCATTGGTACATTCTTTGAAGACTTGCAAATCTAGTGAGCAAATATTTATGGGAAGATGAGGACACATTTATAATTCCTACAGAGCACTGTCGAGAAGCATGGAGTTTCTAAATCAGACTTTTATTTAGACTAACATCACAAGTTATTTCCAAATGGTACATGACCATGGCTTCCTCCAGCTTATCAGTGACACCTGAGCAAGGTAAGATCACTGGACCCAGTTTAGGACTTTCAGACACACTCAGAATATTGCAGCTATGACCTAGATTGTACAGGAAAAACTGTTCTAAGTGTTAATCATAACCACAATACTGCATGTGTTAGTTCTCCAGCAGACGGTGAACAGTTTGCTGCAATCAGCCAGGAAGATTTAGTATTAGATAATTCTGCCTATTCTGAGAAAGAAGACTGATATGACTGTGGGTTAACAGTGCTAATCTTTCAATGTCACTTCTAAAGAAGGATTTTTTGGTCATTATCACCTTCATTTTCCTTCTGCAAATTATAATGTCTACAAGGGCATTTATGCAAACAAAGAGCTGCTTTCATATTTATTTATGTAGGAAATCTATGCAATCCAATTTGGATTATTCACTCTTATATTGATGAATAGTACTACAGGCCAATTGAATGGCAAAGTTGGAAGTCATTTGGTTTTATTTTATCTTAGTTTGCGGTGGATTTACCTTTCTATATTTTAATGATATTACTTTTAGCATTATTCACTTCAATTATAGAAAAAGTGGAATAGAAACCAAAATATGCCACAAAACTTCAAGAAGGTACTATGAACTCTTCTAGAAATTGAGTAACTCAGCATTCTCCTATCTTTAGCAAGTAAGCAACAATAGCATGGTTTTTCACAAAGTGTGGTACTTAGATCTTGCTGACCTCCTGGTAGTCAACACAATAGATATAGTGGATTAGTAAATCTGTGTCATGTAGATATTTTAGAGTCCTATTCAGCTTTGCTGTAGTACGACACAGTTTGAATCAAGGACAGCCTTCTCTTGCCTTTTTCATAGCTGAAATTAGAAGTCTAGTAGGTCTTTGTGGCAAAGACAGGTCCCCACAATATACCAATAACGCTCTTTCTAAATATTTAAATTCACCAAGCATGGCAGTTTATGGTTAGCCTTTATTAGCATCCCCACATTTAGCTTGTAGAGCTAGTGACCTGTGGTAAAGGCTGATTCTCCCGTTTAACTGTAGGCTCAGACTTCTAGTATACCCCGTCACTAAAGGATTTGCAAAATAATTAAGCAGAATCATCAAATACAGCTTTTGCAGTTAGTCGAGAGTTATTTACAGATTGGGAGGAGAGGAAGAGATAGGTGAATTTTTCACCTAAAATAAATTTTTTTTTGAAATCAGTCAACTTTTCCATTTCACATGTTATAAAGAAATCAATCTTTTTTTCTTTAATGACTTATATCAACATATTTTTAAAGTAATTATAATACATTATATTTCCCAGAACAGGATTTTTAAAAAATATTTTTGATCATATTTTTTAAATTGTTCCAAGTATCTTGGATATTGAAATAAAGAAGTACTTTTACAATCTGTTGCAGTAGCAATATCCATTTGTTATATATTTTGTTCCTGAAAACCTGATTTTAACTATAAATGTGATATTGTAGATGCAATATATTGCTTAAAGCACAGTAAACCTCTTATCTACCTATAAAAGTCAAGAGTGTTTCCATCTGAGCTGTCACCTTTGTATCTTCTAAAGAAAAAATTGTTGCTACTAAAATGCGAGTTATAGTAAGGTAAATATCTAAAATGTATTTATCATAGCTGTCTATATTACAAACATCTGAAGTTACATAATGTAAGTGTCAAATGAAACTCTGTAGTGATTAAGTACTGCTGTTCTGTACCTCTTCTAGCAGCTTATATTGCAGTGTAATTAACACAGAATGCATCTTAGAACCATAGAATAGTTTGAGCTGGAAGGGATCTCTTACATCCTCCAGTTCCACCATCTGAGACATGTTACACCAGATCAGGTTGCTCAGAGTCCCATCCAACCTGACCTTGAACATTTCCAGGGATGGGGCATCCACAGCTTCTCTGGGAAAAGCACAAGCACATCCAATTCATTTTTTGGATTTGCAGTCTAGGAAATTGTGCATCCCCCACCCTTTCAAATGCCTTTGGACTGCTCTCGTTAAAATGGCTTTTTTATTTTTTCTTTAGTAAGACATCTGCTACTTTGTTCTGTAAATCTTCTAAATCTTCAGTTACAATTTCCAGCCTCAGAAGACAAAAAAGAGATGTGGAGATGGGTCATGCATATATATCCACTCACTAGCCATTCCTTACTTAATATTAAAACTGACTGAAGGAAGACACTTCCATTTCACAGTAACTTTTTAGGTTTCTATCACAGCAGAATGAAACATGCCTTTCAGTGTATTTTTGTCCTGATGTCCATTAGAAAGAATCCTGAGCTTTATTTTGAGAGTGTACACACACATTTAGAGCAGGACAATATGAGAGACATAGATATCTTTTGTGCTTTCTTCAGGGAAGATTTTTCAGGACATTCTTAAACTTGATAAAGATATTACAAACTGCCCCTGTTAAAATTGAATTTTTCTGCTGGAAAGACTTATTAATTTGTAATTCATCACCCATCTAACAGTTGGTATACAGTAGCATTCATAATTGTTCTTTCATAGATCAAACTTACCCATTATTCCTGTCAGATAAACACCATAGAGAGATAAACCAGTTGTGGCAGCATTCCAGACTGTCCCAATGACAGCATACAAAAGGATGGAGCCAAGATTTCCAAAGAACAATCTATTTGGCATAAAATATCCAGCATCCAAAACAATGGGGGGCAGCAAATAGAAGAAAAATACAGTTGGTGTTAGGGAAAAGGAGGCAATGTGATCTGCTGCCCATACAATGCCACCAAGGAAGAGACCGAGGACAATCAGCAGAGCACTTTCTGGAACCACCCGAGTGACTTTGTGGGACAAGTGGAAAACTGCAAGAAGAGAGGAAAACAGTGAGTTAGAAATGAAATGGAGAAACAATTTGAGCAACTGTTTTTAGCTGGCAATTTTGATTTCTCACAAACTTCTTGCTTTCATTGTGATTAGCCGTGCATGGAATGCATGGGATACAAACAGTGTAAAAAGCCAACCACTTACAAATTTTGAAAAGGTTGGTTTTCAGATTTTATCCAGTGTATTTTAACTTATATTAAACCAATATTCCATGACATTTATATCCTTTATTGGATTATTTTCTCCATACAAGATCTGTCTAGGGAAAGATGGTGTCCTATGCAAAGCACTACGTGCAAGACTGAAAAGAAAATGGGGGAGGTCCTGGAAATGTATGACATTATGGTTTATTTGTGTACCTAAAAATACACATCTGACTTCCTAATAATTGTCTTTAAAAATTATCGCCGTACTAACAGGTTTATTGAAAGATGGAAGAAAAATGATGAAAGAAGAACTAGTTTCAAGACAACTTTATAAATTCAGAAAGACTATTCTGATAATGTTGCCTGCAGCAGGAGCAGAATGAAGCTTATATCATGGGAGATCCCTTTTGAGCCTTTTCCTTAAAACCTACCTTTAAAGGATTTCAGGTAATTCAGAGGTTTCTGAAGGAATGGCGGCTTTACTAGTGCCTTTGAATACAGATATATTTGTGGGGAATGGTTCTGCAACAGGCTAATTTCTTTTGTATAAAGTGTCATAAAATTTGTATGTCAAATCTCTTAATAAAGACAAACAGTATATGGTATCTATCATAGCAAAACATGTAATGGTATGGTGAGGCAAAACTATTAAACCAGCCAATAATTAGAGGGAGGGAAAATTACTGAGTGCCATGAGTGAATCTAAAGAGACAGAAAGATGGCACAACCAGACAGAAAAAATAGAATGTTCAAGGTGACAGAAACACAACTAAGACTGAAAATATAAGGTATCTGCATATTGATACCTGCAATATTAGGTATCAGATAAGAGGAAAAAAAAGCAGAGAGAAGAACAGAGTGAAGTCAAGTCTACAAAGAAAGAATGGAACATCAAATAGGGGAAAGAGACAGAAGTGTTTGATAATAAGTAAGCACAGGTGGTTTAATTGACTTTCTTGGGATTTCTGTGACCTTGTTCTTCAGTTCATCTTAAGTAATGATGTGTTCCCCATGGCCTGAACCCTGGCACTTTGTGAAACTGACCCAATAAATGTGACTTTACTTACATAGGTTTGTGTTGAAAATGAATTTCACTTCAGGAAGAAACTTTAACTGAGTTTCTACTGGTTTGAACATCAGCTGTGTTGAAGCTGTTACAATGTTAATGCAAAAACTAGCTTGGACAAGAACCCACCCAAGAATTCCAGACTCTTTAGCCATAGTGGAAGAATCTTCCCTATGACCATGCAGAGATCTTAGACCAGGTTACTTTACTAAAAGACCATTGTTTTTCTTCCCATCCAAGTATTTGTCCTAGTAAAACATTTACTGGTTACCTTTTAGAGTGTTTTAAGGGTCCCATTCCTGAACTGTTGGATTTCACCTTGGCTACATCTACACAGGCAATGTTAGAAGCATCATCCATAATTACAGCAGTCCCACAATAACATGGGTCTTTAAGCTGTATAACTTCCATGGTCTCATCAGAATAGAAAACATGAAAGGAAAAATGACAAGTCTCCCTATATCAACAACAAGCATGCATGTAGATGTCCCTGAGTGTTTGTAGAAAAGACTTGGAAACAAAGCTATGTTAGAACACAGCTAAAATGTGGGATTAATACAATAGCAATCAGACATGAAAACAAACTGCACTCTGTGAAGCTGCCTAAACCATGCCAGTTTTCTATGTCATCTGTGTCATGTAATCAAGAGATAAATAACACTTCACAGAAACAAACACTGTGGTTTTTCTCAGTTAGTTTCCTCTCTTTGTTATAAAACCCCTTGCGCTTGCATTAAAAAAAGAAGAAGAGAGAGGAAATTAAATAAAGAAAAATAAACTAGCTACTAATATACCATATGTATAAATTGTGGCATTTAGCTTCTCAAAAGTCTTTCCTACTAGACATTCTTGATTCTTTGAACTTCCAGTCATTGAATTATCAACTAATTTATTGCCTCACAGAGAAGGGATTATCTCCTTATCCCTGAAAATGAATGTTGCTGAGCTAGTCTTACTAACCAAAGTTTGTTTTTCCTACTCTTTTTCTTACCTCTTTTTCACAGGTGAAGACTTTTCAGTACTAGGCATTTGGAAAAAAACACAATGTCCAGATAAAAATTCATATTCTGTAGAATTCTCCCCTTTACAACCAAAACCAGTTTTGAATGGTTGGAAGTCAATCTGATTTTGGTTATAACACTGTTTCCTCCTAAAAGTCACATTTTCCCAGTGAATCAGCTCTATCATATCTGTCTGTGTTCTCTTTAACTCCGACTGGTTATCTGTACCAGATTTTAATACTATCAGCAATAAATTCTTCTACTTTGTTATTTAAGGGATGCAGGCCATGGACAGGAAAGTTGTTGCATGAATGGGGCTCTAAAGAAACCTCTTTTCATCTTTGCATTTGGCCCAAGCAAAATCTGAAAGCTAGACTGTATTTGTTTTAAGATAACTTCCTAGCTAACTCTTCAGGCAGATAACATGCCATATGATTAACAGAAATATGTCTGTAAACATAGAAATATGTAAAAGAAAAATACCACAGCCGATGAAATTCAATAAAATAGCTTTGCACTTGGAACTTAGATTGATGTTTGTGTTCATATTTGCACCTACAACGACTGAAGACTTTCTGGCTATGTGCATAAAATATATCAGGATTGTCCATTATGAGTAGTTATTACATTTGTGGAAATTGATAGAGATAGATTAATTCCAGATTCACTCCTTAATGTTTATTTTTACAATTCACAATTCTAAAGTAGTATCCCCAATACATTTTGAGTATGTTACAAACTCACATAATGATAGTACTTTCATTTCATAAAGTTTGTCTTTGCTTGCCTAAAAGGGATCCAAAACAGTCCCACAAAATGAATTATATCCCCATGACAAAGTAGAATTAGAAGTTTTAGTTACACCTAAATGTCTAGCATGAGTAGGTATTTCACCTGACTTAGGAGAAAAATACAATCCAGCAAGGTTTATAAACTCCTAATGAACAAGAATTCTGATGTGAAAGAATTACAAATATTAGGAAGGATAGCATGCAGTGCTGCTCAGATAAATTACTCTGTGACAGAACCAGACATGAAATTAAGTCTATTTTCACTGCTGTTACAAAGCAAAAGTACATTAATATATTTTAATGATGAGAGAGAAAGGGTAAAGGAAGAAAACCTGTAGCCAGTTCATGGCAGAAAAGAAATAACTGTGTACATGACAATATTTTTATCTATAAATTTTAAGATTTAACACTTTAATGTTTAACATTCAGAGTTTATCCACCTAAGTCTAGACATAGTATTAATAAAAAGTTAAACATATGCCTTTCTTCCAATACATGCTATACCTGGTCTGAAAGTGGGTTGAACTGGCTACTGAGTAAACTGAGTGTAAATTCAAGCTGAGAGTCACTGAATTAGAAGTTTTCGACAAAATTAAGAAACAGTTGCAAGGTATAAACTTCTTGTGTTTTTTTTTTTTCAGACAATTCCTTTGAGATCCAGGATAAGGGACTGTGACAATTAACCTACGTGATGAAAAAGACAAAAAAAATTAGCAACCTATGATTTGATGGCTGGAACTAGTTTTTTTTAACTCAAAGATGAAACATACTTGAAGAAGTAAGTTGGGTTTTATGGTCTTTTAAAAATGCAGAAACTTAGATTAAATCCTTCAATGGAATTTACAGCATTTGGTGAATTATGTTTTGCTTTCTAAGGCAATCTGTGACTGCTCTGGAAGACGTGATGTAACAGAACAAGGTTTTTCTCAGCCACTCAAAGAAATGAAGACAGAAAGACTGAATAAAAGCAAGAAAAATTAAATTTAAAATAATTAATTTTCAAATAGTAATATTTGTTGACACACAAAAAAGTTTTCTACAGTAGGCTTTTCACTTTTTTTTCAAATTATCTCTAACAAAATTTTTAAACAATACTGATTTTTGCTTATGACAAGAAACATTTTAATACTTTAGCTCTAGATTTTTTTGCATTGTTTCCAACTGAAATGAACAATTCAAGATAGATTTACCACCTTCAGAAAATACAGCACTGCAAAAATAAAAATCTGAAACTACCTATTTAAAATACTAGTAAATTTCAGAATTTATGCAGTCATTTCAACACTATTTCAAGTGAATAATTACATTTTCATTAACTTTGACAGTGTAAAATCAAGGCCCTGAAATCACTGAAATAATTTTTTCAGCTAATATCACTGTTCTGGTCCACCACAAAACCTATGGCACATGCACAGTACACAACGTGTCATCCAGAGAGATCAAGAATTGACCTATAATAAAGATAATAATTCTCTGCTGGGTTTTTTTTCCATGTATCTTTGGATAAAATCTAAGGACTCATAAAATAATTTAGAAAATTAAAAGATTATCAGCCTTATCATTTCCATAGTTTCCATGAAAGTATAGATATGAATTTGCAAACATTTCTAAGCTACTCTTATCAAGGTTAGTGCCAAGTGTGAGGACTCCCATATGCATTTTTGCTAGTGGGTCAAATATACATTGACAGTATCCTGTTAGTCTATTTTCCAGTTTTGAGTTTTTATTTTCACTTATAAAGTTGAAGTTACCATACTGGATCAAGCCATAAACTCTTCTAATTTGAGATTATCTGTATCTGGCAAACTTGATTGATTCTCTGTATCTGGTGAAAACCCTTGCCATTGACCAAAGGGAGAGCAAAACACTGCAAGCTCCTTTGTGATTCTTTATTTTCAGAGATGCAGATAATAGTATCTCCACGGCAGCATTTGTAGTAGCACAACAAAGAAACTTCTAAAGAGAAGGTATAATAAATTCCACTGAAGAATATTCTGCCCAATGGGAACTCTTTCTTCTAGGCATCTTCTAGTAGCTGGACTCTGACTGGCAAGCATGAAGTTTTTGTTTATCTACTTGTTCATGTTCTCCTTAGCATTATAAAGAAATTCCATTCAAAAACTGTTTAGTTCTACCCTTACAGCAATTTTTTCAGTGGTGTCTTCTGCAGACACATGTTATTTTTAAAAAAAAACAAAACAAAAACGGCCCAATAGCATACATGGAAAAAAAATCTGCTTTATCTTGCTTGTATAATAGCTCAAAGTATACTCAAATACCAGTTTGTGATCTAAATGCCAGTTTGTGATCTAAATTGTATCAACTATAGCTGGACAGAAACATGGTTCAAAAGACTCTGGAAAGTTCTGATAAGTTCCTATTATGATAGTCTACCTGACTAAGGAATGGCCACACCCTCTAAAATATATGCAAGGCATGCATTTTCAAGAAGGGATCATTTTGTTTCCACCATCCCTAAAAGGTATGGATTCCTGGCCACTCTCTTGCTTCATAGCCCCACACATTAGTTGCAGTCAGGTGGTAGATCACAGCTCAGATTAACTAGCTGCATCTGTCATACCAACAAAGAGGCAGCAGTGCTGTAGAAATGCATGATATGGCCTACACAAACCTCAGCAAGAGATGACAGCATTCATGGTGTCAGAACTGTGTGTAGATGCTGTGACAGAGACAGTTGCGTATTTTCTATTCTTTTTCCCGTTTTGTAGGTTTGGGTTTTTTTAACCTGCAAACTCCTTTAAAAGATTAATGTAAATTAGATTAGATTGTGTTTGAATATTTTTTTCTCATTAAGTTATATAAGTAGGAGCCGTGACATCTAAAAAGCAGCTGTAAAGTTACTGTTTTAAAATCACTTCTCACTCCTGGTTTACCAACAGTCTCATATAATCACTGAACTTTATAGGCTGCCTCTGGTGTGTGCCACAGTCCTCTCATGCTACTGAGGGCAATGTATGTCAGTTCCAGCCTGCACATGACCTAGTGCAGACTAACAGTGAATTTTTCTTATACAATGGACAACACAAACTCCTTAACAAACTTCCCCATTGCAATAGTTTAGAAAATTTCTTAACAATAATGACCATTAGTGCTTACCATTTTAATCAGTTTTTTTTTTTTGAAGAAAGGTAGTTCTCTTCAACTTTGTCTTCTTTTTAATGGGCAAACTTATTTATACTTCCACCACTTTAATATCAAATTTCTCCACAAATTTTGCTCATAAATCAAATTAATCTCTACTTACTCCACTCCTTACTGAGAGAAGGTTTTTGACGCAATTTCCTGTTTAATGAAATTTTACCTGTTTATATTTCTCTTATCTTTTGTTATGGCTCCCTTTACTTCTCAACAGTCATGCCCACCTACTAGTTCTCTGATAAACTTCCTGCACATGCTATACTTGATTTCTTTATACTCATGTCTTTCATTTTCTGTTCTAGTAACTTCTATTATTTTCACAGATGCACCAGTTTTGCATCCTTGTTCATTGACCTCAGTTATACTGGATGTCTTTGCTAAGATGTCTTTTGTGACTTGACTTCCTAAGTTTTCTACTTTACCAAACACAACATTTCTTGCCTACATATCCATAGGCATACCTTTCAACTCATTACAGTTGCTTATGTAGCCTGCACAGAATATCTGGGAATTTTAATCAAGAACCATACGTACTAGAAGAACTATTTGGTTGTGTAGCCAGGCCTTCATTTTCACACCATCATATTTAAAGACCCTCATTCCAGAGGATTATTACTCCAGCTAAGTGTATGTGAAGGCACACCACCAGCCCTCATCACAGAATGAGAGACTTCGTTCTGATTTCTAGCCTGAACTTGTTCACAGCTATTTTGTATCCATTTGCTTTTGTGACAGATAACAATTTTCTTCAATAGCTGGATTTCCCTAGCATTAATTCCTTCACGTCCTATTATATAAGCACTGAGAGAAAACATGGTGTCTTTTTTTTCCTTGTCTTTGCTTTGTTAAACTACTTCTTTTCAGTCTTCAGTTCTCTATCCATTTCAATCTGAGTTCACCTTTGTGGACTCAGAGACATCAGAAATATAGACTGCATTCTGCATGAGTCATAGTAGAAGTGGGTCCAACAGCATTAATAATTTCCTATCACAATCTATAGTTCAGCTACATCCTGGATTCATTATCATGCTGGTGACTCACAGTCACCCTGTATTCACTTTGTACAGCTCTATCTCTCTTCCCTTTCCCATTCTCATGTCAATTTGTGTCATGGCCTCTGAGTGAAACTGCCCTCGGTATTACTGTATTACATCCCTTCCAACAGTCCTCAAGATTATATGATTTTCCTTGTACATTAGCAAGATCTACATGACAACTGATAATGCCTACAGAAAACATGCCATCAGAAACCTTAAGAAGGATGCCCCACCTCTTTGTGCAGTGGTAAATTTTAAAAAGAGCAGAACCAAAGCCCTGCACAAGACCAGTCCAAAAACTAAATTCTAGTGACTTCCTGTGACTGACAAATAATCTTCTTATCGTTTCATACTTTTATCTCATCCTTTCCTTATCCACATGGAAACTGTTTTGCCCCGTCTTATTTGCAGATGAATTTAAGCTTAAGTTAAAGAAAAAAAATCTTCCATTGTGTTCTAAGAGTGGTTCAGCTGAAGCAAAGGATTCAAAGCAGTAGGGAACTGCATTTCTAGTCTGTCCAGGAAGTGTTTGGGTAGACTCGTCATAACTGAAGCTGATCATTATTACCTGTATTTGCCTTTCTAATCTTTATCAACAAAGTGTGTTCAGGTTTTTTTTTTCCTGGTCAGGGGACTGATAGCATATTTTATAGTCCTTTAGATTCTGTTCTGTGGACCTTGCAACAACAAAACAAGTGTGAATTGATGTTGCCATTTTGAATTGTTTATATACAAGTGGCAAAAACTTTTTAAGAAGAGAACTTTCGTGAATATCCTCTAATCAATACTACTTAGACAAATTGGAAATTATTTTATTAATCGGTACCTTAAGCTTTTACCAAATCTAGAAAAAGAAGAGAGATTTATTGAAAAAACTTGGAGTTATTTTATATCTGAATGAACTCAGAGGTATAATATACATGTATTGTACAACAAGAGGTAAAATCCATTTTTGGTATTGGATCTTGGTACTGTCTTAAAATATACTATATGAGCATGACTATTAATACTATTTATACTTATTTTTGGACATATTTTTCCTAAGCAAGGCACAAAAGTCTATCTTCATATTTGACTTGTTTAGATGAACTGGTTTGAGTTTGGTTTAATCCAGCTCAAGAAAGCTTTCTTTAGTTGTCACGTATGTAATGATCACCATTTACAAAGCATATAGCATTGTAATGAGCTCATTAAGCAGGAAATTTTAGGTAGCTGTTCTTTGTAGGTGAACAATTAACAAAAAATGTTAGCAATTAAAAATGCAACCAACATACAGGTCAAGGTTCCCAGCTGATAGGTCATAGCATAATAAGATAGCCCCAAGTCAAATTCAAAGAAGTATGTGAGTAAGCAACTATTACCACTATAACCACTTAGAACATAATGAAGTTCTAACAGTCAGGTACAGTTTATCAAAATTATGCCAAATAGTTCTTTTTTGAAGGAGAAGTCCCACTGCAGTGCAAGTGTGGTAGCATTTGGCCCTTATGGAACTGAATGGCACTGAAAGAAAAATGGGAACAGTCAAAAATAATGTTTCAAAATGAGAGCAAAGTACACATTAGAAACACCTTGAAGTACAGTAGAGGATATAAAACAGGACAGTAAAAGAATCATAAAACTGCTTCACTTGCTATGTAAATGTATAAAAATTAAGTTTGAAAGACAATCTTCTTGCTCAAGTTAATATTCCTCACAGACTGAACTCAATTAAAGGTTACTATGAATTTTCTGTGTTTAGGATGCTGTCAGTGTGTGATATTGTATGCTGAATGCACGTATAAAGAGGCACAGTTCAAGATGTTACATACAGGAAGTACTCTGTATACAAAAGAATAAAAATAGTATGTTTCTGTCATAACCTCCTCCAATCCCATGATAAGGGTAAGTAATAACTGTAACCTGACTTAGCATTAATTTTTTGATCACTAAGGTAGTTATGACAAAAATGATTGTCTGAGGTCTAAAAATCCAGCTGATTTTACAGTAAAAATTGAAAAAGCATTTAGGGGCATGAAAACAAGGTAAAATTTACTTTCTATTAATGGTATATATTGCAACTGTTCCAGCTTTAATACTGTCTTCAAAAATTCACTGAAATTTATTGACAAACAGTGAAAGACATTTTTTGTTTTTAAAATACCAAATTATTTTCCAGTACCATGAGTTAAATAAAGAAATGCCAAGAAATTGGTTTCACTCGATGAGTTTTAGAATGTTTTTCTTTTTTACCTCCATATTAATATGATAAATTAATTGAAACAAAGGCATTCCTGTGGGAATGTTTTGGCATTTGCTCATACAGATAAAAAACTGCAAGGAAGTGGGTTACTAGCAATATATGGAAACAGTTATTCTGTTGTCCTTATAAATTGTGTAAGGAATTACCAAAGCCTGAACACAAAACAGAACAAGTTCTTCTCCCTGGTTGAGGTCAACTGTACATGAAGAAAAAGAAGATGAAAAAGAAATAATGTAATGAATACCAATAGTAGGCTGAAACTCTGAAAACGTCCTTATACTATAGGGACTTTTCTTTTCTTCCCCTGTACTGCTTCCAGCAAGGCATAGTAAGGATTGTTGCAGTTAGAAAGGGCATGAGGGACATAATTAAAGCCTAAGGGCTAGGGGGAATTGCTATGAAGGCTGCTTCAAGTCATGGGGTAGAAAAGCACTTTTTTTTTCAAGCACTGTCAGACTGGCTTGTTTCCTGCCCCTTACATTCCACCTTGGCAAATTTTAATTAGTACTACTGGAATAGAATGGAATTACAGTGGAAGTATACCTGATTACGGCAGTAAATTAAATAAGCATTAGGGTATTCAAATTTACTAGTAATGCTCAGAGACAAAAAAACCCAAAAAAACCAAACCCACATATGTGAAGAAGCTCTTGCTTAAAACAGAAAATAAGCTTAATTTGAGAGAATTAAAAAAATATGCTAGGCCAGTTTCCATTGAAAATAAACACTACTGTACACCCTGAAAAACTTCAACGTTTTTTCAGTCTTATGTTGGAGGAGAGTCTCCAGCAGCTTGATTGGAGAAGAGTTTTCTGGTGGATTACACCTCTTGTACAGGATTTCAGAAACTCAAGTATGTTGTTTGTATGTGCAAGGAATTTGGCCGTCTCAGATTTTCTAAGTGAGATTTTTAACCAACAAGTTAGAAATACTTTTAAGAGAAACACTCCCTATTGACATAAGGTGTCCAAAATAACAACAGATAAAGTCTTTTCTCAAGTTCAATACAATTCGGCAATGTGTGCACTCAACAGCCCAGAAATCCAATGGTGTCCTGGGCTGCATCAAAAGCAGTGTGGTCAGCAGGATAAAGTGGGGTGATTCTCCCTTTCTGCTCTGCTCTGATGACACTTCTCCTGGAGTCCTGCATCCAGCTCTGGGGTCCTCAGCACAGGAAGGACAGGGACCTGTTGGAGCACGTCCAGAGGAGGCCACCAAGATGATCACAGGACTGGAGCACCTCTGCTATGAAGACAGACTATGAGAGCTATGAGAGTTGGAGTTGTTCAGCCTGGAGAAGAGAAGGCTCCAGGGAGACTTTATAGCACCTTCCAGTACCTGAAGAGGGACTACAAGAAGGCTGAAGAGAAACTTTTCACATGGAATTGTAGTGAAAAGGCAAGGGGAAAATGGCCTTAAGCTGAACAAGGTTCAGCCATCCCTAGAAGCCTTAAGCCATCCCTAGAAGTGTTCAAGACCAGGCTGGATGCGACTGTGTGTAACCTGGTCTAGTGGAAGATGTGTCTGCCCAGAGTAGGAGGGTTGGGTCTAGATGATCTTTAAGGTCCCCTCCAGCCCCGAACCATTCTATGATTCTCTCATTTTTACAGAGCTGTGGAAGCACCTCAGTGAATGGTTTGTAATTCCAGAGCTTTGACAGAAAATGGGAAAGCAAGTAGAAACATTTACTTTAAGAATGCTCTTGACAACACTTGTCGCTTACCTGTTTCTCCATATACAATTCCCTTTCTGGAGTTTTACTTCATGACAGAATAGCTCTTTTAACATTAGCAGTGCTAGCCAGAAAGAATATGGTAAGGAACTGAGCAAGGTGATACATGGGAAAGAAAGAGGCAACAATTACCATGTTAAAATAGTTACGCAGTATTCTGGCTATTAAGAAAACACCATTTTCACCAATCGAGCCTGTAAGTTTTTGGGTTGGGCAACAGAAAACAGAAGACATGGCATGCTTTGTCACGAATGCACTCATTCCTGCCCATAAGAAAGTAAATTTGCTCAGAAATCCAGGTATGTGATTTATTTTCCCTCAGACTTAAGAAGAGCAAGGTGCACCTTAGTTTATATCACTCAAGTTTTCTCCTGCAAATGGCTCTGAGATACTGCTATCATTCAATGTGCTTTAACATAGTTCTTGATTTTTGTCCCTACAGCTTCTCTGATTAAGTAATATGTTAACCCTCATACCTTTCTTATCTCATTTCAGAGGTGAAGTATGAGCTGGTAGCAGCAGGAAGAACTGTAGTTTAACTAGAGTCCTTATACTGCAAAATGTAGCACATGGAAAGTAGCTCTGATGCTTTGAAATGCAAGAGGAAGGTGGTAAGACTGGTGATTTTCCAGTTACGCATTTGTGTTTTGTAGTGCATACACAGGGAAAATGAGAAAGGTTACCGTACAAAAGAAAGTTCACAAGGAGATTAGTTTAAACTGATTTTCCACAGTGGAGAAATAAAAAGTAGGGGAACAAAACAACTAGCTTAAATCTGTATTTAAGGCAGCTCACAACTCAAACCTTTCAGTTACTTAAGACAACTTTATTTCAAGGAAAAAAGGAGGGTAGAAACCAGACACAAACCCCTCCCCAACTAAAAAACATCCCAGAATGTCACATACATAGACTAAGCATGATTCTATTGTATGATATATGGTACAACATTATATCAACATAGGATTCTTTTCTTTGTACAAGAATATGTCCTTTATATAGACACATTTCTTTCAATGTGGGTAAAAGGTTTTGTGTATATTCCTAAAAATATCTGTGAAAAAAATTAAAATTTGGGAGCAGTAAGAATTCAGCATGAATCAAATATTACTAAATTTTAGTGGTAGTACTAAATACTACCCCTATTCACAGTAGTGGCTCTTTTTGACTTCTATTACCACATATTTATGAATTAAACTTCAGTAGAATCATAAAGTAGTTTGGGTTGGAACGGACCTTTAAAGGCCATCTGTTCAATCCCCCTGCAATGAGCAGGGACATCTTCAACTAGAGCAGGTTGCTCAAAGGCCCATCAAACCTGGCTTTGAATATTTCCAGGGACTGGGCATCTATCACCTCTCTGGGCAACCGCCTCCAATGCTTCACCATCGTCATAATAAAAAATGTCTTCCTTATATGTAGTCTGAGCCATTTAGTTTACAACCAGTCCTTGTCTTATCACAGCAGGCCCTACTAAAATGTCTGTCCCCATCTTTCTTATGGGTACTCTTTTAGCACTGAAAGGCAACAATGAGGTCTCCCCAGAGCCTTCTCTACTCCAACTGAACAAACCCAATGCTCTTAGCCTGTCTTAACGGGAGAGGTGTTCTAAACTTCTAGTCATCTTGGTGCCTCCTCTGGACCTGTTCCAGCAGGTCTCTGTCCTTCCTGTGCTGAGGACCCCACAGCTGGATGCAGCACTCCAGGAGGGGTCTCACCATAGCAAGGAAGAAAGGGAAGAATCACCCCACTTCGACCTGCTGGCCACACTGCTTTTGATGCAGTCCAGGATGTGACTGACTTTCTGGGTTGTGAGTGCACATGGATGAGTCCTGTCCAGTAAAAGGAGTTATATTATTTACACACAGAGAAACCACAAATGAGAGAAAGTGCATAACTGAATAGAAAGTATATATGTGGATTTAATTCTGAAGGGATTAGTGTACATGTAAGGATAGGTTCTGGGAAAAGAATGCTGGAGTGGAAAAGCATCAACCTGACAGAAAGATCTAGTTAAAGTGACATCGCTTCAAGCCAGTTATAAAATAAAAAGTGCTGGTGGATTAGTCCTGCTTTTGTTCTGAACTAGAAAGTTATGAAGATCCAAACTTCATAATTTTCTACTAATATTGTTTTTTCCAATCATTTCTTGAAACTGTGCACCTGAATATACTGTTAGACCTGATCTGAGGGCAAGAAGAGATGAACAAATGTAAAGACAGAAGGCAAGTTTCAGCTGAATTTTCTTTAAATTTATGAATTTTCCACTTTCTGTTATGTTCACTAGCATGTAAATAAGATTTATGGGATATTTTTTACAATTTTCATTTCTGTTATGAGTGTATAGTTTTTCATCAGTTGCATCTGTGTGATGATTTATCTATATTTCCATCATATCCTTAACTGAGAAGCAGTTCCCAAAGAATGGGGTTCTTTACAAAGTAGCTTTTAACCCCGGGTAAAGACACTGCGTGTTGTGGTTTAGGAGTGATACTCTTAGTGCTCCCACTGAGACTCTCCAAACCAAACTGCCACTCACTTGCTCCCCTGCTCCCCCATCCCCCTTCCCCCTGTGGCAGACTGGAGAGGAGAGTTGGAGGCACAAAAGGGAATGATCACAGATTGAGACAAGAACAATTTAGTAGAAACAGCAGTTAAACAAGACAAGGAACAGTAACAGCAACAATATCATGACAGAGCACACAGGAAAAAAGGCGACTGATTAACACATTATTGCTTACACCTCACAGAAAACCTACGACAAGACTGGACGACTCCCTCCGCCTCCCACCCTTCCCCAAAAATGACGTGAGGCAGTATAGAATCATCTCCGGATCCTAGCTATGCCCCTCCTTGCTACTGCGAAAATTAATCCTGTCCTGGCCGGATCCAGGACACTGTGTTTTAGGCACTACAGCACGAACCCTACCGTTGGCTGTAGTACTACTTTGCCTGCCTACAATCAGAAAACATTTATCATGTGAGGGCATATAGACAAGTTTCTACTGACTTTCAGTACATTGGGATCCTCCATCATGTGACAGAAAACACATGCTACAACACAGGCAAGAGGCAAATAAGGCTATGAGACTATTCACCTTTATATTTGCGTAGGTCTTTCCTGACATAAGTGCTTCAGTACCCACACACAAGCTGAATTTCCCCTTGCAGTGGCAGGTTTATTTTGGACTGCATTTAATCTTTACTCATAAATCACAATAAACAGAAGGAAACTTCATACTTCCTCTTGCTGTTTTTACATCCTCATACTTTCAAACACCAAATAGAATTATTCAAGTGAATATGACTTGAAAATTATGGTTTTTAGTAAGGTCAACTGTGCCTTATTCCTTAAGAAAGACTGAAGAATTAAAATACTTTGAGTGCTTGAAAGTAATAATTTTGGCTCAAAAAAGCTTTAGCTTTTCACTTAGTTACCATTTTCTTCAGTACAAGTATTCTAGACATGAAAACAAGATGGACTTCTGTTTACTGAAAAGCTAGAGAACATAAGGTTGCAAATAAGATTAATGTATTATGTACTAATGAATTGCTGCTCCCCTTAAGTCCACAGTAAATGTGACAGCCCTTTTTTAAAAATTTGTGTAAAGTTTAATGACCCCATCCTCTGATCAGAGAATGTCTGAAAATTGATTGAATTACCTTGAGCAGGGGAGGGGGAAGGAGAATTACAAAGTTTTATCTTTCACTGATTTCAATGCCCTATCTACCACACTGAAAAAAAAAATGTAGTTTCTTGCTATGTTCTTTATTTCTAATAAAAATTTTGTAATAAGAGTGTTGACCTTTTTTTCTAAGTTGTATCAAAAAAAACCATAGCAAAAACAGCCTTCTCTTTCTAGACGCTTCTATTGCATAAGCAATGTAAGTTTTCACTCATAAAAGTTTCAGGTTCTGTTACGGATGCTACACAACCAGTTAGATATCTGGTCTGAGTGAGCTACCATCTTCCTTGTTTTACAACCTATCTTTCTTTCTTGCCTTGAATCATAAGACTTTTCTCCATGCAGCACTTGGCAGATCCACCTTCAAATAGGCCAGAAAATTTATAGAATTACTAGGAAGAGATAGAAGGGTGGCCCCCTCATTTGAAGAAATATTTAACATAACGCTGAGGAGAGAAAATTGATGCTCACTATTCATCTTGTCTAAGAAATGCTGCCTTAGTGGGTAACAAACTAAGCCTTGCTATGTGTGTCCTTTTTACATGTCTAAAAGGTAACACTGCCTAAGATACACTGTACTTCACAGGACAACATCTAAAGCCCCTGGGTGAGTCCTCCTGAGGACACATTGCCCGAGAGCAAAAGCATTCCTCTCAAAACTCTATAGAACAAAGTCTCAAAAATCTTACACTGCTAATTCATGGTAAGAAATTATGATAAATGGGCATCTTGATAGAATCTTTCAGACAGTAGTTTATGACAAAATCTTTTCAAGGATTAGAAGATATTCCATTGGAAAACCTTTAATGACAGCCAAATGCTTATCTTCTTTGTGATAACAAAACAACAGAAATTAAGAAATTAATTAATACATTTATTTATTTGTTAGACTCTGAATGTAAATATGGACATACTTTCTGATCTTTTTCTTGTTCGTTCACAATCTAATTCCAATATTTTTATACTTAAATAACAGCACCCTCATCTCTAGCTTCCATTCTGCCTTTTCTCTCATACCTTTCATCCTACTTTTTTTCATTACTGGTCAGGACACTGATCAATACAGAAGTTCATTTTTTTAGATGTAGACTATCTTACTCAGCTTGTTACACTAGAAGGATTGTGCATGCAACTTAAATTAATTTTTTGCCTATCAAAATACCTGTGATTTTTTTTCTACATGGCTTCTATGGTAACAAGCAAAGCTGTAGAGAAACAGAAGAATAAACACAGCATTTAAGCAATAGTTCTACTTAGAAAAAGAATACACTACCCTCCACTAATGATCATCCATAGTAACTAATCTGAATAGGTAACTGAGTTCAAAATACCTTTATCTACAATTCAATAATGTTTCTTGACAAAATACCAGTTCAATAGTCAAAATGTCCTCCTATCCAGAGTCAGAGTTTTTACAGTCTTTTGAGGAGTGAAATGGAGTTAGTCAAATGAGTATCATTTAGGGAAGAAATAGAAGACCATTAAGGACATAATTTTAGGGTTCTTTTTTTAGAAGATCAAAGGCAGACTTCTTGAGAAAAAACTCACTAAAAATGGAGAAGCACATTTTTGAAAATCAGTCTACAATCTGCACTGAGATTTTCTTCCCCATTGTGTGACTACTGCTATTTTAACATTCAGCTTTGACAAAAAGGAAAGGTTTTTTTTTTTCTTTCAATAGATAAGAGCAGAACTTCTCTCCTAGGCACATTTCAGTGAATCCAGAATTACTGCTTCTATTTTCAGTTACTGGAAGGAGAAAACTCTCCAGATCAAACTACTTAAAAATCCTGTTATTGTGCAGGCCTTTCAGAATACTCTACAGTTTTCTTCTTCCATGAATGAACATTAAATATTCGTGCCTTAATTAAAAGTGTTTCCACTTGATGTCTTGCATTCCATCTTGGTCAGCTCTTCCTTGTCAGCCTCTAGTTTCAGTATTTATGACTTTACAGTGCTATACATAGCAGCCAATTGGGTATCAAGTCACTCCTTCTGTAGGGGTGAATATTGTGCAAATTGTTTTACAAAAGGAATCAAAATATTAGAATGCTACCAACCCACCAAGACTGTTTTAATGGTCTCCAGTTTTAATGGTTGCCACTCATTAGCAAACTGAATAACAGTTAAATCCTTTAATTCTTTGGGACATTAGTTTGACTGCACTGCTGCAGAGAGATTAGAAAAATCAGACACATTTTCCTGAAAGAAAAAAGGATATTCAGATAAGAAATATTCTTCTATGTCTTTGGACTCAACACTTCATCTTGGACTAGAGCAAGCCATAAGAAAGATACAGAAGAACTCAGTAATCCATTACCCCTTTAATTCAGAGCAATTAAAACTCTGGTAAATATGGGGGAAAGAAGCCTTGTAGTTGAATTCCAAACATTTCTTAAAGCAAACAGGTGGTGAAACTACTGATTTTTGACAGGCTTCTGGTTGTATGAGTCAAACAAAGTAATATTTCAGGATTTCCAGTACCAATTTCCCTGCTAAGGATCTCTAACACACAAAGGTTCAAAAAACAAAGGGGGATCTTCAAAGCCTTTCACTTGAAGAACCTGTGTGCACCTCAAAGGGTTTGCTGCTTGCCCTTATCTCCTGCAGAGTTGTGCTCTGCTGCATTACCACATGAGAGATTTACAGTCACTTCAGGGGCTTGTAGATCATTCTTTGTAATAAGTGGCTTTTACTCTGAAGACAGTAAATCAATGGTTTCAACAATCCTAAAACTACAGTATTAAAAGGATTCCATTGTTCTGCAGAGAACACCGAGCACTTTGCACACAGGTGCCTGAAAGTAATTGATGGCAGAGATCCTTTCTTAGGTATGCATGCCTGAACTGTATGCAATTCAGGGCCATTCTCAAAATGCCATTGTTTTCTTATGTAATTCACACAAGTTGCCATTGTACATTTGCTATTCGTCAGGGGATGTAATCTGAATCTTGTCAAATTATACTATCCTGCTATCTTCTCCCCTGCTCTAAATAATTAAGACTTGAGGCTTGCAAGACTTGGAGGGGGAGGGGGAAGAAGATAGATGTGTATTTCAGGGAGGCAGGAAGTAAAGGAAAAAGATGAGTAAGGTACAAGAGTAAAATGAAAATATAATATAGAAATAGGCATTCACTTACAGATCATAAATTTAATTAAAATATGGCTTACACAGTTGTTCCTACCACTGGAAATGCAAAACTATTATTCTATGTTGGAAATGTTTTTTTCTTCTGCCTAAAATCTACACAATGTTAGATACAAGAGGTAATTCATTAAAAGACAGACTTAACATTCCTAGCTCACAGGTATTCTGAACAGCATTTTGCAAAAGGAAATACAGCATCTTACAAAAATGAAGACACTGCAGATATATAACATAGTTGTCAGCACAAATTTATAGTGTTTCTAGGCATATCCAGAAAGGAAATGCATATGACTCCATTGTGACTGTGCTAACCTGTTCCAGCTGCTACTGACTTCCCAATAAATGTAAAAGATGCATTTTTTCCTTCTTATCTTGGTCAGGACATGGGGAAAAGTAGCCAAGTCCAGACTTCCCAAATCACAATGCAAAGCCTTTTTCAGTATTATCACAGCTTTTAACAAGCACTACTATCATGACAAGGCTGATAACTTAAACTTTGCAGGATCTGGTGATATTGTTACTTTTGAATCTCTAACTCCATTATCAGGTAAACATATCCTATGATGCTAAGCATCCTTCAACATTTCTTCCTATAGATGTCATTTACTGAAGAATTGCCAACAGAAGAACTATTCTCACATTTTACATTTTATTAAAACAATATCCTAAATCACTTTCTCTATGTAACTAATCCTTTTCAGTAGCTAGGGTGCCAGGAGAGAAACTTTGGAGTCAAATGGGCTTTTGTTTTAACAGTTTGCTTTGGAGGGAGGGTTATTGATTTCTTCAAAGAAAATATTGCCCCAGGAGTCTAAATCAGATGGGTGGTTAGACCTGCATTTCACAGTCCTTTCCCTAGCCCATCCCTAACATGCTTAAAATTCTCCACAGCAATTGTTTGTGTTAACAAAATACTCTAAAGGGCTCCTTTCTCAGGGTAGTTTGAGACAATGTGAAGGAGCCTAGGCATGCAGAAACAGATTATTTGTAGGGACCCATATTTCTAAGCTTAGAGATGAATTGTGCTTTGCTGCTCGTGTTCTCCTGGGGTCTCAAGAGCTGATGGACTCAACAAGTCCATCTGACAGTATCTTCACCAGCTTTCTCCTAAGTGTTTGTTCATTGTAATTGAATCACCGCTTTCCCCTCCTCCAAAGCACTGTGGCATTCCTGAAGACAGATTTACCGGCTGCCCTGGATTCAAATTTCACTCCCACTTTTAAATTTCTAATATAAAAGTCTTTAGAATTTGTGTGCAACTACACTGAAATTAAAAAAAAAAAATGCCTTTGTGACATTCTCAGGTTCAGCATAAACTATACCAACAAAAACAGTTGGCAAGAGGTTTGACTCAGATAATGAAACTGCTGTGTACCCCTCCTCATTCCTGTCCACAGTCACTCACTCTCCCACCATTTTTTCCAGTTGCTTATCTGCACACATTGAGCAAATCCAGGAGGCTAGGCAGACAGAAAGACTGCTTTGTGGGGTTTTTTAAATTTTGGTACAATTACCTAGCCTTCTGTAAAAATGTTGAAAAAATGTTAGAAATATATTATAGTACACAAAAGTACCACAAGAAGTACCACAAGGAATTTTACAAGTTCCCCAATGTAACCTCCAGTGAAAATATAAATACAATCTCTCTATTTCCTTGGACTTTGAACAAGTATAGAAGCAATTACTAGATATCCCACAAATAGAAGGCATACTTTTTTCTTTTTTGCAATTGACACAGCCTGAGAAATATCCTCAGAATATATATAAAATATTCAGTGTTTAAACAATTTATTCTCTTACCTATTTTAACTCCTGAGCTCATTATTCCTTGCCCCCTTCTTGTTTCCAAACTTTTCTGATTTCCCACCTACTTTTGCCTCTTTCTGTAGCAGACTTTCTGCCAAAATATTGTTTGTATCTTCTTTGCATCTGTTTATTAAAAGGTTATTTTCAAGATGTGATCCAAGAAAGACATATAAATAAGAAGGAGAGCACATGATGTGAACTTAGAAGGCATAAGCAAGTCTGGTCAGGGTACAAGTGTCTTTCTTCTTAAATCAGAATTATACTGTGTAAGCGTGTTGTTTAAAAATGGTACATCCGTTACCTACATGGCTACAATAGGAAATGCCCTAGTCTATAGATAAATGCACATATGTATGCATTTGTATGTAATTCCTTTTTAGTGGTATTGCTTATTTCTTCTGGAGAACTGAGATACCAGGAAGTGGACACCTGAAGTCCACTAGGAGGGTTCTCAGCTGTACCTCATGTACCTGCTTCGTGTAGATAAGATGATTTTCTGGCTTAGATTTACACATGTAAGTAGTTTATTGGCTCTATCCCATAAGGATACTCATCTGTAGTGATAAGAGAGCCTATCAAAAGAGGAAATAAAGATTATTAGCCAAAGTGAAACATTGAGAACCTTAAGAATGTTCCACTTGAAGCAATGAATGAAGAATTGGAACATTTTAAATGAAGAGGGACAAATCAAATCAATTATAATGTGTAAAACATTACACCAAGATGCATCAGAAATTTCATTGAAGGCACAAATTAATTTATTTTCTATAACGTGTGGAAGTCAACTGTATGAAGACTCTTCTTCCACAATTTCATTTGTAGCAATACTTAGACTTGACCAAAAACTAGACTAAACTAGCAGTTTCCTTACCACAAAGCCTAAAACTCTAGGCACTTCTTCATGTATTTGGGATACTTATGAGATTTCACATACAATAGTTTATGTTGCAGAAGACCTTGTACACAACATGAACATCAAGCCCCAGAAAATCTGCAAAGATCTCCTAATACAAACATGCTTCCCCAAGTCATATAACATCATGAACTGAAATTTGGGTTTTTTTAAAGAAAACAAACTTCCACACAAACGAAACAAAACAAATCTAAAAAAACCCCAACACCAACAAAACCCAAACAAACCCAAATAAACACAAAACCACCAAGGCTATTCTAATGCAAGAGAAAGCAAAGTATTCTCATACACATTTATCCGCAGGTACCAACTTCAATTCCCAGAACTCTCTCTGCTGACCCAATTGTCTATCATCCACCAGTAAATAGCTCTCCCAATCTCTGTAGCCATGGAGAAATGAGCTTGCAAGTGTAAGAACAGCTCCTTCCCTGCCGAGAAACCCACAGCAAAACCAGCATTTTGACTCCACTACATTTGCCCTCCTTCAGGTAGTAAAGCAAGAAACCCAAGTGCAAATGTCCTGTATTTTCTTTCTTGGTTCTTTTCCATACACTTTTTTAATATGCAAACCTTCTCTGAACCAGCAAAGGATTTTTGCAATTCAAAATCTTCTGATAGATTTCTGACCTACTTTCCAGAACCCTTGACACACCAAGGCAGATAGAAGGCTGACACGCTATTTTTATTCCGTTTCCTTTCTCATAGGCTTACGTGAACACCTTCCTGATTTCTTCATTAAAAAGCTGAACAGTGAGTGTACATTCTTGCTTTTCTGTGTGTTATTTGTGACTGGTGGGGAAAACAGAGGCATTCATAGGCTCTCAGGGGACTGCAGCAGCTCTTCATTGCTTCTTCAGAAACAGTGTCCAAAGTAGTATAGGATCACAAATACAAATGTGAAGAGAGAAAAGAACCAAGCTTGAGAGCCGAGGTCTTTGGGGAAGAAAAGTGATGGAGTTGATGATAGGTACAATCTACTATTAAGTGACATGCTCTGTGCAGCTGTGAAAGAAGTACAAAGTATTTTAAAACAGAACCAGTATCATTCAACTCCTGACACTGAGTTCTTTATCAAGAGTTTATATCGCAGACTTTGTGGTAAAATGGCTCATTTTAATAACAACTAGTCTCAATCCAGGCCATTACAATTTAAATATAGTACAATCTAACTGTCCTGTTAGCTTCATTGGGTTTTGGACACACACTGATAGGGTTTTGCAGCACTAATATTAATCTGTACAACTATGTCACAGGTACAGAGCAGCAAAGCCTAAATAACACAAAGCCTTAATAACTACACTTATTTAGAAGAGTATCTTAAATAGAAGGTTCAAACAAGCAGCCTGTTTATTACTTTAGTCAGCACAGTTTTATAGGGACTCACTGTTGTCAGTTTTTTCCTGTATGTGATTTCCCCAGCTTTCTAACTGCTATAACTCGTCAATAAAAGTCAGTTAAAACAAAACTGATTTTATGTAATCTAGGTGATGCTGCAACCATGTAAAGACAAACTATTGGCATGGTGTAGTCCAACAGGTTCAGATAAAGGTATTTAGTTCTATATCTATGGTTAATCAACTAAAACCCTAGATACGTCTTTTTCCAGCAATATTTGCATGATAACACTTCTACTCATAATGTACTACTCATTTTAAAAATATTTTATTTGGATTTGAAGACAGCATTTTCCATCCAAGTCTTACGATACTTATGTGCTAGATAGAATATACCTATGTATAGAATATACCTTTTTACATTTTTCATTCTCTGTGGCACGCAAAATCAATGGAACGTGTTTCCCATATACCAAATTACTATTAACAGTATAAGATCAGAAAAGTATTAGTAGGATTTTCAGCTGATCTTCTAAGATGAGACTGATTATAGAAAAGAGTTATTGAAAATGGAAATGATATTTACACTGTCAGCCAAACTGGAGGTTTGTTTTTAGATCCAAAGGTAAAAGGTCAAAAAATAATAGCATCAATCAAATAAAATGCATTCCAATTAAACACTGACTCTTCTAGTTCAGCAAAGAGCATTATTGACATGAGATTGCTTTTGGAAAAGCCACAAAGTTCAGAACACGAGTTGGAGCACTCATATAAATTCATTCGAACTACACTGAAGTTAAGCAAAGTCCTTGCTTTTCACTGTTTCCAATTTCTTGAAGAAAGTTCAGTATGCTCTAAAGCTTGTATTCTTTTCAGCTACATCAGATAGTCTGATAAAATGTGTTATCTTTATAAAATATGCTCTTTCACTAGTTCAGCAATACACTTCAAAGCAGAGAATGCTAAATTCTTACATGTAGTTTACGGTGTTTATTTTTGATGTTACTAGCTGATATAGCTAACAATCACAATCAGGAGAAGAGCATATCATAAAGTGGAATAGGCATTGTGTAAGCAATAAGGCCCGATTTCTGTTTCACTTTTGCAAAAAAGCTTTTCTCGGGAGCAACAGGAATGCAAGATCTCAAGGAATTGCAAGGGTTTACAAGGAGTCAGATGCAGAAGCCACAGTCGTGGGTGGTGAAAATGAACCAGGTAACCCCTCGAGGCTGGTGAAAATCACACTGCTAAGCATTGTGTAGGTCAGTATTATGAAATCAGGACAGAGTACAGTAAACCCCCTGAAAACGGGTCAGTGGACTTAGGATAAGATTTCTTCATTTACGTTGGGTCGGAGAAGGGGAAGGGGGAAGGGAAAAGGGAAAAAGGAGAGGACATGTATTAATATATAACTCCGGACTCACCGATTTTGGCCAAGCTGGCCACAAGTATCCAGAGTGCAATGATATAAGGATTCTTTACGTGATCCCATTTGAAAGAGACGATGGCAAAGCTTTGACTGCTATTTTTATGGCTTTCCGAGCTTCTCTGTCCCAGCACCGCTGGGAGAGCCATCAGCCCCAGGAGGAGCGCCACTCCAGATACCTGTCTCATCTTCAAGCCACACACCAAAATCCTGCTTCCCCTTCCCGGAGAGATCCCGCCTCTTCGGAGGTCCTTGGGGGCGAGGTCCTTGTCCCTTCGCTGAGACGCGCCCGACAGCTTAGGACGGCGGGACAGCGGCGCGCGCGGCCGGCGGAGGGAGGGTCCCGTCCTGTCCCGTCCGGCACCGGCTGCCCCGGCGGGATCAGGTGCCGACTTGCGCGGGGTGGCAAAGGGCGGGTCAGGGGCTCCGTGCACGGGCAGATGCTTCGAGCTGGGGTCCTGCTGCTTGCTCGCACCTGCCTTTATCAGTCTGTTCCCGAACGGCCGGAGGCGGAGCCTCCCGCCGCTCCCCCGGAGGCTGCCGTGCTGGGACGGCGATGCCCTGACTGACAGAGCACCCGGAGGGGTCGGCGGGGAGCTCCGCTTTACTCCGCTCAGCCGCAGGGCTGGCGGCAGGCTCTGGGCAGCTGGGCAGCTGACTGAAGCGGCCTGGAGCTGCTAGCGCTCGGAGCCGAGGCTGGGGCGCTCCCGCAGGCATATTTTAGGGGAGCCCGGGGTCCGCACCCACACCAGAGCCGGGAATGCAGGACATCCGCAAGCCTCCATTCGGGCGCTTTGGATGCTTTTGGATCAGACTTCCTCCCTCAGGCCCTCTCTCCCGTCAGGTTGTCACCGACGAAACGCACTCCTTTCTGCTTCTCAGCCTGGAGTTCCCTTCTGAGCTCGATCTAGATCACAGAGGGCACAGCAGCAGGTTTCTCAGGCCAGCTTTTCCTTCTGTTCACCAGAGAGCACCTCTTTACACGGTGCTCGGAGAGGCAAGGTTTGGCTTTTCATGTAGGTCTGCTTGCAGGTGCTTGTTAAGATGTGCTATGTTATAAATGCTACCTAGCTTCTTTTCCTTTGTTTTGTTTGTTTGTTTTTTAAAGGTTACACTATGAGACCTTTTAGAAGGTTCTGCTCTCCCCCTAAAGCCTATTTTCTTGCTGATAACGTTTGCCTCCTATCATGGATGGATGGTCCATGTTATGTGCTGCAGACAGGTGGACCCGTGACAATCATCACCCTGCAGTAAAAAGGCAGCAAAGCATCCTGTTCCCGACTGATAGATCTGAGGGCACCCTTCCACAAACCACAGCAGCAGCAGCTCCTCTCCTCTCTTGTGAGGTCCAAGACAAGCCACGTGCAGTCCACTCCTTCTGTGACTTTCTGTGGAAAAACTCTACCTTTCTGTTTTACTAACATAACAGTTGATTTTATCAGAGCATCAAAAATGAACAGGATAAAGCTCTCCTTTAAAATGATTGGAAGGAGAAATTATTTTGATTCTTTCAATCACTTGGGAGAAAAGCTAAGTGATTTTCACAGTCTAAGTGACTTGCACACTCCATAAATCAATTAACTAGTTAATTAAATCTATAAATTTCCATGGAATGTTTTAGTTATTATTACCTTAAAGCAAGTGCAGGCCCTGAATTGGACTGACTGTCTTCAAACAATGAAACATCTTGGGGGTGTTATTTCTACTTCTTCTTCATTACTTAAAGCAAAGGAAATTATGTAGAATTTTTTTTAAGTAGAAGCTAATCTGAATATGGAATTGGCAACTCTTTTTAGGAAGCATGAGAGACAGCAAAATATTTTCTTTACATCCAGTAAATGTTGTAGACAAAGACCTGAAGAATACTTCAGTGTCTCACAACAAATCCTATCTACATTATTTTTATCCTTTTCAGAGCCTGCCTTGGGCACCCAAATGTCCTTTAGAATTTCCTCCTAAATTCTGTAAATATTCTACAAATGGCTGTAGCCAATGTAAGAGTAATATTTTTGTGCATTACCAGTAGAGAGAGAAAACTACTGCTGGAAGCAAGCAGCTGCAGATCATCTGTGTAACCTGTTGCTGAGCCCTGTGGAGAGTAGTAGTTCCTAGCTGTTAACATCAGTTCTGTTTGCTGATATTAGGCGAATCATGAACTTCAGTTCAGAGACAAGCTGTCACTTCTGTTTGTATTGTCACAACTTATTCCAAGTATCATCACATCACAATTAAGGATTTCAGCTGCAGCTGATAAAAGGGCACCACAACTGCCAGTGTTCCATCTTATATTCATGATTATTCTCAAGTCTAGTTCCACGACATGATAATTGGGTTAGAAATAAATCTTTCTATTGAAAGTGCTGAAGGTAAGCCATATTGTTCAGATGGTTATTATTAAATGTGTCATAGATCAAGAATACCTGCAGCAGAGCTGAAAAAATGAGAAAGCCTTCTATAGTGTAGCTTTTCTAGAGATAAGCAAAGGCTTGGAGAAGCAGCAGTTGAGATCATGCCTCTGATTGACTTTAGGTGATGTTCTAGCTGTGAAAACACTAACCAGAGTTGCATGAAAATTCTGAGCTTGCTCGTGGAAATAAACCTGTATTAGGGGGAAAAAAAGTTGTAAGTATCATCTTCTCAAAACAAGGTTTACAACACTGTTAAAATGCCAACACTGTATTTTTGTTTAACAACAAGAAGTTGATAGTTCAAAGTGTATCTGTGACTGCTTACAGAATTTTTTTTATTTGGCAGGGTATCAAATGACTGTAGATATCAGGGAATTCTTGTGCCGTTCATTAATATTTCAGTAGGACACAGAGAGGACAGATGAAGGAACTGACAATATGAATCTCCTGTAGGCACATCAATACGTGCTAAACCAAGAGTCCACTGAGTATACATGAACTCATGTACAAAATGTGTACCTGTACATGCATACATTTGCATATATGTATTTATTATGACATTCCATTTTCTTGTATGTTCTTTATGGAAGATCTTATGTAGTCTCCTGTGATCTCATCCTGTATCAGTAACAAAAAGCATTAGCTTGAGTATTATGTTTGCAATAAAGATATCATATCACACAACAGCTGATATTTCCCAGCTTTCAGAAAGATTGCACAAGGAAAATTTCTACTTACTGTAAAAATAATGGTGCTGAGTTCTGAGTAATTTTTTTTTTTTTATTGGTGATAATTGACAGAACTCCAACATTGTCAATTCTGGAAATACTGTGTGAGTAATGGTTTAGAGAAAAGAATTATGAGTATCTTAGTATAATTTTTATATAAATATCTAATATACCCTTCACTTGATCTGTGTCCTGCAAGGATTACTTCTTGGGGATTTTTTCAAAGCTGACTTAAAAGACAATTTCAGTTAAAAAAACTCCTAACAAACAGATAAATAAAATCCTTAAAATTGTACCAGTTTTCTCCAGAAAGCATACACAGTATTTCAGTTATGCTAATTTAGATGTAGAAGTTATAATTAACTTTCAATATTAGCATTTGCAACAAATATGTTTAAGCTGATGTGAAATTAAGAAGCACATCTCTGTCAAACTGAGAACTCTCATAGAGGAAAACAAATCTTACTAGGAAAGATGTGGCAAGTGAAGTGTGAAAAATTGAAAAATCTCCTGATGCAACATAAACTATCATAAATCACTTGTTATCTCTCCTGTCTTTCATCAGGAGAATGCACTCTTTTTATTTTAATGTCTATTAAATGCATAAGCAGGTTAAGATTTGAAAGGAATATCATTCCAGTGTATATTTTTATGCCATAATGCCATGGTTAAATAGAACAGTAATTTTTGTGAATGGCATTGTACCAATATAACTGTAAGATCTGGTGAAAATTAATGTAAATGAGTGCAGAACCACATGAATTTATAGTTAATTTACTTGATTCAACAACTGACATTTTGCCAAACACTCTCCAAGTGAAGAGTGGAACTGTGCAAGTTTATCCTTCAAGGAGTTGGACAAATATTGTTGGACTAAGTGATGTTGCACAGCATTATGTTAGAGAATTATGTATATGAACCTCTGAAATTACATTAAGAAGAGTATTAATTCAGGCCACACACATTACTGTGAGTTTAAGTGAATAAAATGAAGACTAGGTGAGGATGAATTAATCAGAGAGGTAGGTGGAAACAGATTTGGCTGGGAAGTAGGGTGGAAGAGGAAATTAGCTGAATTTTTCATGACTCATTTCAAGACAAGACTGACTTTAAGGACAGTAGGTGAAGGGGATTTTTATCAGAACCTTCATTTTTAGCCTCAAATATTTTTGAAATCAGCAGACATTTCAGGCAGATTGTGAGATTTTCCTGGTGTGTTGTTGCTATTATTGTTTTCAATGAACCCCCACATTTATATTAGATTAGAGCTAATTTAGTAGGAGTGGGATGGTACAGATGACAAACATTGACACCAACTATGACCTTCATTAAGGATAGCCCCCTCCATAAGGGATTATATCCACCTAAGCTCTCAGTGCAATGAGCAGTGAAAAGGGAATGGGACAGGAAAAGAAGTTGTTGCATATCACCAGACACCTGATACTTTTTATCATTTATGTTCAGAAAAGAACAATATTTTTATAAAATGCTATGCTTATTAAAAGTACCCTTTCTTTCAGTTCCAATTTCAAGGACAATTCTTATATTGCTTATTAGAACTCTTCTGGGGTTGCTACTAATCGAAGATGACCACAGAGATTTCCACCTGTGACCGTCTGCATCTTCCACACTTTCCCTTTTGTACTCTTCTCATTTGTATGTTATTGGCATCTCATTCCTATTTATCTGTTGTCTGTTCTCCATGTCTCTGCTCTCCTTCCTTTTCATGCATGTCTCACCAAAAATCCCAAACAGGAACACAATGATATTTCATCCCAATACTTAAGATACAACTCTCTCTCTATCCCTTCAAATTTAGCTTTGTCATTTTTCACCACATATCCTTCTTCCAGCTACTCACATTAGCCTACCATCATAAATGCTTATACTAGACTCAAGACGCAAGTGACTACTAGTTTTACCAGTCATAAGGCAGATTGTATTTGCTGATTTTTAAAAATCAATTGTGATTTTGTTCTATGCTGAAAAAGCTGGGGGGACACTGTGACAGAAACCATAACCACAGATTTCAGAGATCCAGTGGGCAAAACAGGAAAATAAAGGTGCATCTCAGAATTGTTTCTGTGTACACGTATTCAGCTTTCTGTACCTTAACGTGAGAGGAAAATCAAAACAGAATAATTTCTTAGGGAAAAAAACCTAAACAACTTTTATATAACAAAGGCAGCTAAGTAGAATAGTTTAAATTCTAGCATGATAATTTTACATTTATTTCTTATGTTTATGTGTAGGCTCAGATGCTTTCTTGATCTTATTTTTTAGCTGACCTAAGGAGAGGGAATCTTTGCCTGATTCTCCATATACCATGCTTCTGTGAAATCCATCATTCATGCCTCCCCTGCCTAGCTGAACCTGTGCTCAATTACATGAAAAAGTTCAGTTGATTTCACCTAAAGCAGCTACAGATACAATACACCATCCCCAGTGCTCCTATTTTGGCAGGCACATAAATTGTTTGTTCAAAATCAGCTGTGATACCTGCTGGTGGAGACACCCCGCCAGCCCCACCAAAGTGTGTCCTATTGTCCTTGCTCTCCATGAATTACGTGCTGAGTTCTGCACAGCTGGCAGCAGCCACTGCCCTGCAGTGATTCATATCTGTTTCTATTGGTAGGCCAAGGTGTGGATGTGGTCGGTTTTACCAGTATGTGAAAACTCAGCAACACGAATAAATTTACCTACCTGTCCAAAGCTCATTCCAGCAGAAGGAGTAACCCTGTAGTCTGCCTGGGCTTGACGGCACTCAGGAACCTGTGGGGACAGGGATTCCCTGAGCATCTTGGATCTGATGACAGTTTAAAGCTGTTGCTACATTTCGGTTGCTTCCCAACATCAAAATGCCCAATCTAAGCCACTGCACATAAAAGAATTTTCCTCTGAAATATTTCTACAAGGCAGTTGAGATTTTGTGAGTACAAAATTTTGCACTTTTTTCCTTTATCTAAATTGTGGTAAAGGAAAGAGTGAACCTTGGCTGAGGTGCAGCAATAATCGTGTAATAATTAGCAATTACTTTGAACTTAAAACACATAAACCAAAGAATCAAATAATTAAGTTTTTTACAATGCAAACAAAATCTGCCAATACAATTTATTGCTTAAGGTATTGATTATGGCAATTTTATCAACAAAAAAAGACATACATGGCAGGTGGTACTTCCTTGTTGTAGATGTGTACTTTAAAACCAGTTGCTATTTGAGAATGATGCATTAGATATAGTGGGGATTTTTGTTAGTTAATTCCAGTTTATTAAAATAAAAACATTTAAGCAGAACATACATATTTTTATGAGTCTTTCTTTAGGAAGTTCTCACATGATCAGAATGGCATTCCTGGCTAAAGCCACAGAGGAAGGAAAAACTTCAGAGCTGGTAATATCAATAATCTGGCTAATTCAGTGCAAAGACATAACCTTGAATCTCATATATTTCAGGTGAATGCCCTGATCATGACTCAGAAGATTTTAACATGGTTCTGATTTAATTTTTTTCT
Organism: Atrichornis clamosus; assembly: GCA_013400975.1. NCBI lineage: Eukaryota > Metazoa > Chordata > Aves > Passeriformes > Menuridae > Atrichornis > Atrichornis clamosus. Next base: position 16,694 of record WBMZ01004438.1, on the reverse strand, counting down.
GCACTGAAGCAAACAATTGCTGAAACTTCAATTTTTGAGGGGAAAAAAGAAAAGAAAACTAGTTTTCCACCAGTTTGGGTTATTAAAATCATTTATTATATTAGTACATAAATCTGTACTAAAAGTTACAATCAGTTTGGAGGATTTTGCATGTATTATTTCAAATATCAATTTAAAAGGAACACAGTATATGTTTTGTGGCCAATTGGACAGTACTGGAGCAAAATGGGACAAGACAGTCTATTGCTACTGGTGTAAAAAGTGACAGAGATTCTTTGAAGTCGAAGGGCACTCCACTTTGAAGTGAGGGAATCTGAACTGGATTGCTGCTTATCTCACTGAAGTTCCAAAGGCCACAAGGTGCAGCGTAGACATGGCATGCACTTCCACATTACCAAAATAGCAGCCATAAACCAGATGAATAAGATCAGTAAATGAGTAAGTAAACAAACATGAAGAGTGATGTTGTCTAAATATGCAAAATAATTTGACACTATAATATTTAATAGTTACCTACATCAATCTGCTATGACAAATTTTTAGCATCTGGAAGCTTCAATCAGAAATATTATTATTGAATTTTCAAAAATATTTTTAGAATCAAATAATGACAAAGTGAAAACAAGAAAGGAAACAATGAGAACATTACTCTCATGAAGCTGTACAAATAAAATTATGCAGTGGATCCAGGCTTTGTTAGACTAATGTATTTTAAACTGCTATTTCCTAAAAAGTCACACTTTTGGAAATACAGAAAAATAAGCTGAACAGTTGCAGAGAAGTATTAGTTTCATCTGCTACATGGAAATAAGAATCCACATAGTAAACATATAATTTGGGAAACCTTTCTAAATTTTAACTGTTGTACCACATTGTCAACACTGATATGATGACCCAGGGATGCATGCCATTTTGCGAGCCACTGGAAAATTTGTTCCTGGGACTAAGGATTCAATCCTATCACTTGGCCCCTGGGTGCACATTCTTACTGTTTTTCTTCTGTTTCCTTACTGGACCTTTCAATAAGCATTTTGAAAGCATTTCTACTTTCAATCCACTGCGGTACTAAAGCGCAGAGATACTAAAATCAGAGGTGCTTGTTCTGAAAGGCCCTCACTAGCTCTATCTTGTTTTAGGAAATCATCAAGCTTTATGGACTGTACTCTAGTCTTAAAATGCAAAGAAAAATGCAGATAATATTGAAGAGAGATGCAAAAAGCTGAGACTATTAGGACTGTTCTGGTCAGTAAATCCTGTCTTCTGGGATTACAGGCATCACAATGTATACTTCCTGCATGTATTTATCACACATTGACATTTACATTGTCTCGTAAATTATATCTCAAATACTTTCTGCTGAGCATATTCATATATTTTCTAGCCTAAATTTAATCATAAAGTTCACAACCTATTTATTCTTTTGTGAGCATTGTCCTTTAACATTCTTTCTTCTGTTGTTTTTTACCCTCTAAAATAAATCATACACTTAAAAAGAGGTTATAATTAGTCCTTCTTGAACAGACCCAACCAGGACACAAACAACTGAGGTTTTACTAAGCTTTGTAGGCTGGCAACATACTTCCTCATCACAAAAATATGGCCTAGAGCACAAGAGAATGGTATTTGTTTTCAACGTTTATATCCCAGAACCTATCACAATACTCATCCTGAAATCAAGTAACATACCCAAGTCCTACTGTTTTCCACTGATTCCAGTGATGAACTTCTAGCTTACTGATTATTGCATTGCTATTGCATGATCTTTCATTTCATATTGTGGAATTTAATTACGTTATTACTTAAGTCCTCAGTGTTACCATGTCCTTTCAACACGATCTTCCTCTCTATGGATGGCAACTCCAAACTTTGGATCATCAGCAATGAGTTGTGGTTGCCAAAAGCATTGATGGAAATATTAAACCAGATGGACTCCAAAGTGTAACATCGAGGTATTCCTCTTTTGGCCTTCTTTCAGCCTGATTCTCTCCCTGCTTTTTCAACAGCTGATCCTTGCAGTCTACAAAAAATAACTTAGTGCCTTGGCAAAATGAACACCAAGAATGTGGGATTCCTGCATGAAGCTGAGGTAAACCTTCACATACCCTAAGCATATTCTCCAAAGTTTTCCCTGCAAAAGGAGGAAACCAGGATCACATTTGGGCATCAATAAAATTCTACTTTTCCTTGTGCCCCTTGCCTCATAAATGTCTTCCTTCTCTGACTCCTAATATTAAGTGTCTATCAAAGCAAGCATCACACATTATTTTAGGGATCCGGATAAATTTATTGACTTATTGCACTTGATATTAATATCGATGTTAATACAGGAAAGAGTGCATAATTCCACTTTTCATTTTTACTTCTGCTTCTTACGTTAATTTAACTATCTTGTGAAAAGAGAAATCACTGAGAAGTACAGCTAATATGTTCCTTATTGAGATTCAGTAAAATTATTTTTTAAATATTTTAAATTATGATCTCAATATTCCACATGCTTTACTTTTCTTCTCTTAAAAAAATTCAAAATTCCATTAATCTATTTTTATGTATCCATTTTTACTTTCTTTTTTAACTAATTGTTTGAGAGAGGCAGACAGAAAGAATGCTACTTAAACAGTGCAGTATTCTGTATCTGAAATAAACCACACAAGCTACAAGCTTTTACTTCTCAATTCCCTTGTACAACAACCGTGACAGTACATCTCTTGGGTCAGGCAATAAATCTTGGTTTATTCTAAATCAGCTTGCGTCACCTTGCATCATTGTGTTCTATGCTAGTGACTTTGCAAAACCTATCTTTATTCCCCTCCTTCATGTAAGAGCAGGGGTGAAAATAACCATGGCCATGTTGAGGTAACAAGTACCTTCTGAAGCAGTCAAATAAGCAAGCTCAGGATATTTCATGCACGATAAGCTGGTGTTCCATACAGATGTGAATACAAGCTACATATTACAGTTCTCACTCTTCAGCTAAAACTTCTTGCACCTCAAGGCTGACATATTTATGGTTCAAAAGACATAATTTGATTTTCTGGCCCTAACTGCACAGAGATCTCAAATGTGTAAGAGAAGTGACAATGTCCCAGTGTGTATGATGTGTCACTTTGGGAGAGTCATTATATATAACTTTAGCAGCTTTAAAAAGAAAACATCAAAATGTAAACAGTGTGAGATAAAAACATATCTGTTCTACATTAAAGAAATTAATAGTGTTAATTAATTAATTTGGATTAATTATTAGTTATAAAACATAGTGCATAAGAACACTGCATCCTTGAATATCATAGGCCACCAAATCTATGGATGAATCAAATTGTTTGTCATATCATCTCATTTATTCTGGTATTTATAGTCTTTAGATAAGATTGAACATTTATCAGTGGTGGTAGAGCTGTAAGAAATATTAGTAAACATCTCTGTTTCTTGTTTTCTTTTGAGCAATTATGTTTTCTTTCTCTTACATAATAAATTATGGTAGATTGAATTTTGCACTCTTTATGTGTAAATAGGTTTATAATAATTAGGTTGATGATATTAATACAGGGCACTATTCCTAAAATCATATTTGCTTTTCAGTTATATCAATGGGAGTATGTTTATAATGATTGTAGACTGTGGGAGAGAGGAAAGAGGAAGAGGCCCAAATGTATTTCAGTGGAAGTAAGTAATTGAAATTCGTTTGATATTCTTTAGACTATAGGCTATGGACAAAAAAGTCAATCCCAGTTAACTACTACCAAAGCATCTTCAAAACCTGCAGGCTGCTCAAAATTGTAATAGAAATTGGAAAACAACATTCAAACAAAACTCCAGGAATAAACACACTGCTTCTTTTCAAGAAAAAATACCTATCCTGTTCTTACTTTCCACTGTAAGAGAACTGAGTGACTGGTTTGAATCAGGTTTGAATCAGGATGACCTTTCTTATATTCTTATGTTCATATCTCTTTTAGCTCTAGCAGTGGTGCTTATCAGTAACACTTAACATGAAGCTTCATGACCTAGAAAATAATCTGACAAAGTAAAAAGAAGATAAACAGTGTCAGTTTTTCATAATAGGGGAGATTTCTGAAAGGTGAGAAAATTTCTGAAATAGAATTCACTAATATATGAGCAATGCAGTTTAAAAAAAAATTAAAATCATCAGCAGGGCTTGAGTCTAGACAATATTTTGAATGATTAGGCTTTACATAAGTAAGAGGCATTTCTATAAAATTAAGAAGCATTTAAGCCTGGAGAGTTGTAAAAAAAAGTAAAAAGACAGGATTTAGATTTACACACCAAAGCATTCAGTGATTTTATTATTTACTCAAAATAATATGGCTGGTGCCCACAAGAATTGACTCTTTGCTGCTCCCACCTCTAATTAGTAGGATTGTAATTATGAACTGAGTGATTTTTTTCCCGTTTATGTGTTTTGAGTTTATTATCCTACAATTTCGCAGAATATTTCCTTGTTCCTGTTATTAATAGGAAGAACAAAAGGTCCTGTCTTGTTTCCTGTGCTATTTTATCATGTGTATTTACCATATACCCTCTCACTCACTTTTCTCTTAAACCATATAACACTTTGAACTTTTTCTTTAGATGCAAGATTTTTTCCCATGCTTCCTGGTTTCCTCAGTGTTGCCTCATTCTGAACTATCATTTTGATATTTTGGAGTTGGATACAGGTTAACTTAACCTTACATTACATTCATCACTAAAGTTAGGGCCATACTCCCTTCAGCATTCTCTATTCAATGGTAAGACACAGGCACTCCATAGGGAAACTAACGATATTCCAAAATAAAGATTAACTACTTTCTGGAGGTTCTTTAAGTTAAAAGTAGGGTTAAGGAGTCTATTTTCATAATTCAGCTATCTCAGTGATACTCCTACAATTAAGTGAGAATAATGTGGACTGAAATTAATGGCAGGGAAAAAAATATTCCAAATAAGATCGTAATTTCTCTTTTCCAATTAAAAAAAAAATTCTAATTACTGTTACATGCTTGCCAGGGTTGTTTTATTTTTGGTTTTGCAGGGGGGTGGTTTGAGTTGACAAAAAATAATTACATACAAACTGTCCAGAAGATGATAAGATTTACTTCAGAATTTTCTGAGTGGTTGTTCAGATCCTCCCCAGCTTGGCTTTAATCACCACTGACTTTCATCACTGCTAAGTCAGTTCTGCTGAATTTCCTCATAGTAAAGTCTTTCCCTGACTAGTTTCTGTAACATAATGTCACATGCATTCTTTAAACTATATTAAATTGGAAGTTATCACAATTGAAGTTTATTTGAAATTAAAGCATCTTTAACCAAGGAATGATTGATTTCAAGAGACTTGATTTCGACTGATGCAAAAGTTCTTAATCTATTGCTACCAAAAAAATCATATCAGCTGAAAATTTGTTTTCATAAGCACTGTTTGAAAAGCTAAAATCCCTTTGCATTTTCATAGTTATATATAAATGAGTTCTCATCAGTTCTTTTGAACTGATGAGAGCATGATCCCATTTTAGATCAAATAAGAAATTGCTTTAGTTTGCAAACTGAACTGTAGTCCTCAGTAAACTCAAATTTTGGCAATGTAACAAATGCAACAACAACAAAGCCACTTCTACCTGTTGTTCTTCCTTGCAGCTATGAGTAACTTCCCATATATCAAACACAAAGCTTAATATAATCTCAGTCATTCTTCTCCCTCTTGGGGGTCTTTGTAAATTGTATTGCTTTAGAAAATTGAATACAGTGACTACTCCACCAAAGATATCACAGAGGAGTAGGGAATACACACTTAGCAAAAAGATCTGTTTATTGTAGGGCTTTTTTTTTTCCTTCTACATGCTATCCTGTCAAAGTCAATCTAGCATATTTGAAATGTTTTAGCAGAAACCGAAAGATTCGATTCAAAATAAAAAATAGACTTCACTCTTATGTCTTTTTCATCACAAAACTTGCTTTACTGCACTTAATTTTGTATTTTAGATATACATATACATTCCATCATGACCATTAAAATTCTTTTTATAGAAAACTTGTTTGAAAGCAGAGAGAGAGCTCACAGCAGGAAAGCAAGTGTCTATTCTGCACCTGGAGCTCTGTGAAAGAAGACAGCAGAATTTTTGCCTGTAGAATTAGGCAATATTTTGCCTGGGATCATAAATGTATCTAGAAATTAGGGCTTTCCTCTAGTAGTTATCTTTTAATTTCCCTTAAAAATAATTCATATCATATTTAACTATAAGTAACAAATATGCAAATAATCACCATATATTAAGTAATCATTCTCTTTACTCTCTGAGTTGATTTCTTATTACTGCTGAAATCATTTGCCCTAAAAAAATTTGAAAACACAATTAATTGTTTTTTATTCTTTTCCTGCCATGAAATTACCCTGATCAATAGGAGCAGAAATATTTGGAAAACAAACTCTTGTTATATTAATTCCAAATGTTGACCCCCAACATATATCCCATAATTCTCCCAATTTGCATTAGATCTCTATTCAAGTACAACTCATTATTCCGGTATAGTAATATGTGAAGAAATAAGTGCGTTAAGGTTTAGTATAACAGAGAATGAGTTAATTTCAAAATGTTGCTGCCTATACTGTATCTACTAAAATGCAGTCTATGCTGAAGGAGGTGTGAAGTACAAGCAGTTGTCAGGTTCCCTGAAAAGCAGAGTTTGCTTACTCTTGTTTATTTGGTCTGAAAAGGTCTGACATTTTATTTTGTTACCTGTGTTCCCAGAACCTGAAGTTGTAAGGAAAGTGCCCCAGGTGCCGTGCAGCTACGCAGGAAATTTAAAGTTCAGTAGTTATCAGTATTCTTCTAACAAATTATAAACCAGAATTGACAGGAAAAACAATTTCTCTGGACAACCACAGCAACCTGTGTGGGCATCAAAACCTGTCCTCAGGTAGACCCCATCTGCAGGCTGCCCAGAAGCCACGGACTCATGAAACCTACACTAACCCTTCATGATCCCCAGAGTAAAGAGGAAGATTAGACTCACAGAACTTTGTGTCAAAGAAAAAAAAGCCAGCTGATGTTCTGCATCAAGAAATCAATATTTTCTGACAATTTTTTGTTTCACTGAAGGGTTTATTACTAACTGTACTATGAAGAGAAGTAAGGAGTGTCTATGAAACTTCGCTGAGACATCCCAGGAAATGGGATCTATGGAAAAGAGAACACTGCATGTTCCTCTCTATTAAGGACAGTCAAGATGTGAGCTTATTTCTCTTCTGCATCTCCTCACGTACTGAACAACCACAAAGCATCACTTATCACTCTCCCTGAGATATGGATGCAGAAATGATCATAGTGTCATTATTTAACAATTAAATAACAACATGGTAGGTACAGTAAAAGCTGGCAAGGTTTTGCTGGCATTTCAGGTTTTGTCAGCCTGGATATATGGGACTAATCGTGAATATAGTTATTCTCACTTTCTCACATCCCAGGTTTTAGGGAAAGTTCTTAGCATGAATGGTGCAGTTTTTACTGTCAAGATGTAACCACAGGATGCTCATTTATAAAACTTCTAAGAATGAGAGAAGATACAAATGAGGAAAGTCAGAGACATAGTTTTCAGGTATTAAGGGAAGGCACAGTATAAGCAGTGTGAGAAGTGAAGAAAATTGGAAACACCTGAGATGAAAAACAGGGACATGATTAGCACAGGACAAAAGAAAAACACAGTGAAACTCCTTGGGACAGCAAGAAAACAGCCCTGAAATAAAAAGAAGTGTGTGTGGTGGCCTAGGGACAATGGTTCTGGCACACACTTCATGTCTTGATGACTCTTCATAATTTGATCTCACTGGGAACCAGCTCTATACCGATTCTTGTATCTGGAATGGATTTCTTGCCTCTCAGTAGGTCATTGATGGTAGATTCTGCAGTGCTAGATGAGATGAGAATGCTAGAAGATGAGAACAGAGGCAATTGGAGTGTTTCTTTCATTCCTCCCCTTTCACTGTAAGATTTGTGATAGTGTTGTCCAGTTATTACAGTTTTGTAGCTGAAGGAGTACACAACATTATCAGACTTTGATGAGTGTCATAGTTGGAAAGACAGATATCTGCCAAGGGAGGTGGGAACCTTCCTGGAAGGGAAGAAATTANTCAGACTTTGATGAGTGTCATAGTTGGAAAGACAGATATCTGCCAAGGGAGGTGGGAACCTTCCTGGAAGGGAAGAAATTACCCCTTCCCCCCAGTTACTGTAATTTTGAAAATTACGAGGCTTCTGAGCACAAATGTGGGAAAAGGAATAACAGTTCTTTATTAAAATGTACATAGATAGATAGATATAACCCAACAGAACAAACAACAACAACAATACAGCAACAAACACCAGTAACAAACTCCCCGCCTGTCACCCGGTTTCCCCTCTGGTGTAGTTACAGCCACACCCAAGTAGGGGCGCTGGTGAGGCAGGGGAAGCAGGGAGGCTGCAGTCTGGTTGGGCGGTGGATGCAGTCCCGTGGAAAATGGTGGATACAGTCCAGGCTGAGAGCGGTGGTCCTTCAGAGGTCCTGCAGCTCCCTTGGATCTGCTGAGATGATGCCGAAGAGAGTGTATCCCAAGGTTCAGGCAGGCTTCGTTATATTCCCGCAGGAATGTCCATGTACCTCCCCCAGGGCGTGGAGCATTTCACAATGGAATGATGAGATAAGATAGTTTGGGAGGTTCTGGGCAGTTGGGTCATTACAGCTGCCCATTGTCCATGATGGCCCATTAACAGAGATGGCCTCCTCAGGGTGGGTGTGATTATTGTTGGTGCTTTCAGGGGGAAGCTCTCCCAGCTGTGTCTTTTGTGAAGCCAAATGGATCCTAACTCACCACAGGGTTTCCTTATCTTATCTAGCACCCAGCTTGCAGTCCGAGGGGCCAAACATGCACCAGGCAGTTGTTGCAAGCGACCTGTCATTAACAGCTCATCAGGGCTAATACAGATGGGGTAGAATACATTGCTTTACTAGATCCCCACAACCCAGGACAATGGGGTAGAGAAGTAACCAAAAATCTCTTTTTTTTGGTGGATTTTTATTTTCTCATGCATGTAAAAGAGGAGGTGAATATATTGGCAGATTTGATGAATCATGCTATCATAGCAAACTCTCTTCAGACCCAAAAAATCCTACTTTCTTTTAAAGGTGCAAGCAGGATTCAGTAAGCCAAAACTAGTATTCTATTAGGAAAAGTCATATACTACTACAAATATTCTACAGGAAGGAAAGTCTTCAAAAGTTAATACATACATCTTTGATTCTTTCTTATTTATATTCATTTTAGCTTACTGTAGCTTCGTTATTTTCAAGAGGGTGGATCACCATGCTTTCATACGTAATAGGAAAATGGCTTTTAACTGAATTTTCCTGTCCTTGATTTCTTACCAGCAATAGCTGATACAATTGCCATCCTGTCTTTCTTCTCTATTTAACATCCTCCTGGAACTGAATTGCTTCTGTTTGCATTAGACAAGTAGGCTTTGCTGAATGTTTCTTCGACAATTGTGGTTCATATCTAAGGTAGCTCAGGAGCCCATTAAGAGCAGCTATTAATGAAGGCAAGATAATTCAGCCATTCCATTCCCACACTTCATTGAATTTTGTGAATGGTTTACTTGCGTTTGGGATTTCTCAGCTGGTTTACTCATAGCCATGACGACACATCTTTAACAGGCTTTGTTGTTCAAACTCCTTTTAGCTGCCACTCCCAGAATAGTTCAAATTGAACACCTGAGTATCACAGCTATCCAACAATCTGATCTTGTCAGGCAGACATTTTTTGAACAGAAAAAATTACATGAGTAAAGCATTTCTAGACAAGAACTTTCCTGTTTTCTTCAATAATAGGACAGCATCAATAATAAAGGGATCAAGGAAACAAAAGGATGAATTTTATATCTTTATTAAAAATAATAAAACTGAGAATTGCAATAAGAACAATAACATTAGAAAATTAAAATTATCTTTCCTTCACTGGTCAAATAAAAATAAAAATAAAAAAAAAAATAAAAAGGGGTCTTACAATATAAACAATACTAAGTACAGATATTTGCTAATCATTGTTCACCCATTCATTTCAGTCTACTGGCTTTTCATTTTAAAACTAACTTAAATTCCCTTAGGCAAAGCCTGCAGCATATTTTTGCTTTTCCAGAAGCAAGCTTTGTTGCTCCTGAGACTCTGATGCACTCCTATTCATCTGATATCTCCTATTCATCACCGTCAATTCAGAATTTTGGAAAATAACAGTAGATAAAGAAGTTACCACCACTGAAGAAAGAAAGGTGTGTACATGGTCTGCTAGAAGAGATATGAAAGAGAACTAGGAACCATGCACTTAAACCTTTTTCAGTGGTAATGTTTCGCACCTTTTGCTTTAACAGATAAAGAGCTCAAATAACCACAGTCTAAGTCAATATATCTTTCAAAACAACTTTAGATAGATATTATGGAAGTATTCTAACTGGACTGTGATTTTGACTGAAATAACATCAGATGAAGTCTTTTGGTTCCAATAAGCCTAGACAACTTAAAGTATCTTCATCTTGGTATTGATGTACAGTGTGAGAAGTGAAGAAAATTGGAAACTACACTGAAAATGAAATGAAAAAGATGAGATGAAAAACAGAGACTCAAACCTTTACTTTAAAGTAATAGTGTAAAAGTGTCTTGACATATGTAGGTGTGCTGGGGGAATCTGCAGCTGAGAGGGAGAAGCATTTTCTCAAACTGTAGAACACAGACACAGAAATACCGAGTGTTTTTGTATTTGTAAAAAGAAAAAGGGAAAAAATAGTTACTGTGAGACCAACAAGACAAAACTGCTTTAGAACACCATGTAACAGCCAGTGCAGTTTCAGGCTATGGTTTCTGAATCTGCTTGTGGCACATGAAAGCAGATGACAATGTTCTGCATCTCACTGGGATCAGCTTCCTAAAGTGAGCCTTTGCCTTGCACTGCTCCAGGGCTGCTTCTGTCACTTTCGGGCTTCCAAGGCCAAACAAACAGGATGAGCTAATGCCATTCAAAACCCTCTGTGTGTCCCTGCACTGTGCTGCTCAACACACTTGCTTCCAGCAATGTTGGGAGCAGACAGCAGAACTGCACTCTAGCACAAGCAGAGAGTCTGTTTATTTGGGTACTATGCTATATTTCATCTGTAGTGGCCATGTGTCTTACTCCTGTGAACCATTCATTAACAAACAAGTGGGAATCACTTGTACAGAACAATTATTGCTGTCTTTATACTGTGCCCAGGAGGAAAAAGACTTCAATGTATTAATTTCTACAGGAACAAAAGTACACATAAACCAGACAAAACACATAACTGCATTTCTTAATGTTAGTACCCAGACTCCTGAATAAAGATTGGTAGATGCACTGTGTTCTTTCAGTACCCATTAATAATTGGTCAGTGATTTACCAGAGGAGGACATTAAACCAGAGTGTCTTTGTGGTTAAACCACATTTAGCTGTTATGAAGGCTCTTGTGGAGTGGGTTACTTCTAAAAATTACTCACACTTTGTAGACACATACACATTCTTCCTTGTGGGAGGATTATTAACAGACAATTTACAGTTTCTTTTTATGTAGGCTTCTGCTGGTATTTTAGCAAATCTGCACAAACTAATACAAAGTATACATATTTGTCATTCAGTCTCACCCTTATATATTTGTGGGCAGCCTTCCTATAAAGATCATTTGCCCAATGGAGGTACTTAGTTGTTTAGTAATTATTTTGACATCAAAGAGTTCAATACCAGGGAAAAAAATGGGATATTAGTAACTATAGCCAAGACAAAAGAATAGGAAATTGCTCTCCAGCTACTGTAATAGACTAGTACAAGGATATTCCCATTAGGAACATGTCTCTCTTCTTGCATTATCACCTACCACTGTGCATAATTGTTTAACACCTCATTACCTTCTGTATTTCAGGACAGTGGTATATTGATATTGTCAATGAATCAGGGAGTTCTATTGGCCATAGCCTATCATTAACCAGGGAGAGCAAAGGGCCATTTTATGACCTTTGGCTCTTACCTGGGAAACCTGCTGAATAAACTAACTGAAGTAATACATGTGGAGGTGTAATAATGACTTTCGGGAAGTTCTGGGATGCTCATTTTCATATTGATTCTATCTATTTGTATCCTGTAAGTTCCTTAATTGTCAATACCAGAAGACATGATGGTATGTGAAATCCTCTCCAGCCTACTTCTCGAAAAAAGTATTTACAAGCCCCAAAGCTTAACAACTTAGCCCGGTAAAGATGTGCAAACTTAAAAACGTAGGGTATTCATATTACCGCCTTCAGTGGCCATCAGCTTAGGACATCCAGAAAAAAGCCAGTGATACTGCAGATATTAAGATGTTGGTCTTCCTAATGGCTGTCCCAAGCCATGCAGTAGCCTTGAAATACAGAACAAGCAGGATAAAATGAATGATGAAGCAAGTCAGAAGCCTATACATGCTTCCTAGTTTCAGGCAGATGTATTTTATTACAGTATAGTAAAATTTATATTTTATACATTATATTACATTACAGTAAAATTCCTGTAATGTAGAAATGCCCCACAGAAACCTTGTAGAAAATTATGGCAAACAAGTAATTATTACTGAATACTCTAAATAACAAATAGCATGGATAGAAAGTATGGCCACATATAGAGACAATCAAAAATTCCTAGAAGCATTTCCCCCATATGTGATGTATTAAGTAATTGCACTATATAATGGTGCTAAGATATACTACTACATCCACATTAGCAACCAAATTAAAATCTGAGATAATATTGGAAAAGTCAAGATACTAAATTACACTTAGCCTCCACAACCACATACATACAGGAAGCAGAGCAGGATTGAAAACCCGGTGCCCAAAGCATGCATGCTTTAATGAATATACAATCCTTTAGAGAACAGATCTTATAAACTGAAAGGTTTCTGCAGCCTAGTCTACCACAATCATTTTGTGTTGGTTACCTCCCTCTTTGACATCAAAGCTCAGCCCACCTCTGGGAAAACCAAAGCAACCAAAAAATATGCAGTGAAACTAAATGTCCTCTGCATCTTTATGAAACTAGAACTCCGGAAGCCACAACATTTCCCCTACAACCAAGTATAACAATGCCGAATTGATTCAGAGTACTGGTCAGATTTTGTCTTGCACCCTTACAGCAGAGGACACCACTCCATTTCTTGGCTGACTGTATATAGCTAAGAGCAGAAATAAAAGCCTGAATTTTATTCCAAAAGGTAGCCTATACTTTTGGGCACAGCCCTAAGCAAAGGTTGGTGTTTAACCTTCCTTATGTGAATGGGAGTCACAGGAGGTAATATATCCCAGAGCCACACCTCAGGGGCCACACTTAAATACATCATTTCCTCATTGCTTCAAGTGGGTAATAATTTACTACTCAATCAGTAGCATTGCCTATCATCTCGTGGCATGTCTGATGTGAAGTTTAGGCTGTTACTTTTTCATGTTTTCTCTCTGCCTCCATGCTCTGAGAGGGTTGTGAATGTTGCCATGGAAGGTTGCCTGCACAGAGAAAGGAATGAAAGTGTGTATGAGATAGTCTTTTTTCCACAATTACTTTTGTAAGTTCCTAGTCTACATAAGTCACCAGAGAACTTAATCTCCAATTGAATTTATGTAGATGTTCTTCGTAAGACCTGGCACTTCCCTTATGGTGGTTATTCATCTTTTCTATGTAATTTAGATTTACTGCTTCTTTCTAATTCCTTATTTTATCTATTTATAGGCAAAGGAATAGAAGGCAGTATTTATTGCTGGGAAAAGGCTATTAAACAAGGCCTGGAGGGAAGAAAAGCGTATTTGCTATCCTCTTTTTATTTATTTCATACAAATGACCTCAAAAGTAAGAATTTCTATGCTGGACTTTATTTTATTATATGTAAAAATGGTCAAAAATTAGTTTGCAAAATCTTAGGAAGAGGTAATTATTGAAAAATAAAAGAGAAAGCTTATAAAAAGTTGCAGACTCCACTAGAACTCATGCAATAGTTGGAGTCCTGAAAGTCTTAATTTAGCTAAGATTTTTTCCAACCTTAGCCAGATACGTTAGAATCTAGAAATTTGCCTTAGTTTCTGTGTAGTTAGTTCCTTGCTTGGTTTTCACTTTGAAACTATTTAATCCATATAAATTCTCCTGAAATGAAGAAAAATTTGCTTCAATTTTACCGAAAAGACAGTATAGGTGCTTCATATTCTTTTTCTATTAAACCTATATTACTTTGTCTTTTTTTTTTTTTTTTTTAATTTGCAGTAGTCCACATGCATTATTATCTTTAAGGTAAAGGATTAAACTAATCTGAAGAACTGAAAGCATAACTATTCAATGAAGTTTTAGGGCAATAAGTCATACGGATATACAACAATTTCCCATTTCCTTTAAGAAAAAGCTGACTTTAGACTCCCTTTCTATCATGTTTTACTGATTGACAGGGTCAAATTAAGCTAAAGAACTGGCTTCTCTGACTTGTTCCTATTACAGTAAGTTACGTCAGAACTCAACATCTGCCACTAGTTTTAGATTTTCTCATTCTCCTGAACTGCAAATCCTTTACAGACTTTTAGAATGTGTTCCTAGGCAGAATTTGGCCCAAACACAATGGGATTCAAAACTATCATTGCTTCTAGGCTCTTGTGAAAGCCCACTTGGAGTACTACCTTCAGCTCTGGGGTTTTCAGAACAGAAAAGAGATGGATGTATTGGAAAGGGTTCAGAAGGCCATGAAGATGATCACAGGACAGAGCACCTCTCTAAGGAGGAAAGGCTGAGAGAATTTGAGCTGTTCAGCCTGGAGAAGAGAAAGCTTTGGAGAGACCTTGTGACAGCCTTCCAGTGCCTAAAGTGGGCCTACAAGAAATCTGGAAAGGGACTTTTTTACAAGGGGAAAATGATAGGACATGGGTGATGGTTTTGAACTAAAGGAAGGTAGATTTAGATTGGATACGAGGAAGAAATTCTTTGTTGTGAGGTGGTAAAGCACTGGAATAGGTTGCCCAGAGAAGCTGTGGATGCCTCATCCCTGGAAGTGTTCTAAGCCAGATTGGACAGGGCTTTGAGCAACCTGGTTCAGTGGAAAATGTCCCTGTTCATGGCAGGGAGTTTGAAACTAGATGATTCTTAAGGTCCCTTCCAACACAAACCACTCTGTGATTCTATGATTCTTTTTAAAACCCAAGTAGTTTTTGCAATTTTGGATACTGATCTTGTCCCATCTAGGTGTGGCTTCCTTCAAGATGCACAATGTTGACTCACTATTAAAATTATACATAAGAATTTATGCTGTCCTTGTTGTTTTTATTGATTTTTTTCATTCTTTTCCTTATCTTGTTCTTATCCTTTGAAGCTTGAAAATAGCCGATGATCTAAATAATGAAGAGGGGGCATAAAATCTCAAATACAATATGATAGGATGTGTTTTGATCTAACAATATATGTAAAAATATATGGTCTGATATTATAATTTAATTTTCTTCTAAACCTGTAAAAGGAATAGAAGAGAACTAACTGGTATGAATAAATCTGGCATACTTTTGTTATATATATGTACATATTTGCACTAATACAAAATATAATTTAGGCTGATTGAAAGTGCTGTCTTATCTGTCATATAGACATCATGGCAACAGGATAACTAGCACAATTATGGCACTGCAATAATTAAGAAAGTGATTAGTAACCAATAGGTGAGGACAGGCTTTATAATTAGGTAATTTAGAACCTTTTTATTATTATTTCATTTTTCTGTAAACTGCTGATCTCCATTAACAACAATCGAGAATGGCCACCTTTTGTTATTCAAAAGTTTATCAACTCAACAGAAATGGGAAAACTTACAAGCCTAGGCATTGCTGGAGTAGGACCATTCTTAAAAAAATGCACCTTCAATTGATCCAGAGATGAAACTTTTGAATTTCTAAAGTAGAACACAGGAATATGACCCCCTTCTGAATGCAAAAGGTATAGAATACATTTCTATTGTAATTCATGTGCAATACAGAATCATAGGATGGTTTGGGTCAGAAGAAACATTAAAGATTACTTTGCTCCAACCCCCCTGCCACAGACAGGGACACCTTCTGCTAGATCAGGTTGCTGAAAGCGCCATCCAAATTGATCTTGAACACTTCCAGGAATAGGGCATCCACAGCTTCTCTGGCACTGTTTCAGTGCCTCACCATTCTCACAGGAAATAATTTCTTCCTAATAGGCAAAAAAGTCCCTCTCCAGTTCTCTTGTAGCCCCCTATAGGCACTGGAAGGCTGCTCTAAGGTTTCTCTGGAGCCTTCTCTTCTCCAGACTGAACAACCCCATTTCTCTCAGCCTGTCTTTGTAGGAGAGCTGCTCCAGACCTCTGATCATCTTCATGGCCCTCATTTGGACTCACTCGCACTATATTTATTATGCTTATATCAGTAACCAGAAAAAAGTACAAAATAGTCTTTATTTTGGTGTCTAATTCTCTTCAGGTATAAATCTAGATACCAAAAGGACAGTTGGATGAGTGGGATGTTCTTCCATTTACTTCTCTTTCTACAAGTACCTAGATCCTTTCCCCGTACCAGACCTGGTGCATTACAGGAAGTAGTATATTAAATTTTGCCTGATCTCATATCATACAATGGACTGGTGTGGTGGGTTTGCATTT
>WBMZ01004435.1:0-71151 GCA_013400975.1 Atrichornis clamosus | reverse complement strand
TTCTTTTTGTCTTCCCCCTTTCACTTAAAGTGACTATTTTTCTGGACCCATGAGTTTTTCTCATTTTTGTCATACTGGATCTCTCCCCAGCCCGCTGAGGGGAGGCTGAATGAATGAGGGAGTGAGGGCTTGGTTGCTGGACAGGGTCAATCCATCACATTTACTTACTGGTTTATACTACGTTGCCAAGCACAGAATAAATAGGAAATGTGAGGTAGTAAGCCTTAGAGGAAGGCTAAGCCCATAGAATTGGATGCTGATGTATCTAGGGCTTATGTCTCTGTATCAGCTGAAATTCTGCGTTTTCTGTGAGAGAAGAAACTCTGGTAGAAGCTCAAAGATACAGAAGATACAAGAAGGTTGCAGGCTGTGAAGTTCAGCTGTATTTGGAATTTCTCAGCACATAGGGAGTTTGAGAACTGGTGCGCTGATGACTAGATGAAATAAGTGCTCTCAGTGTCTAAATCCGGAGGGTAAAAGTACTCATTGCACAATGGCTACAATGATATACAACCAGCCACGGAAGTTGTATTGATTTCCTTAGGCGGGATCGTAGCTCCTATGGAACTTATTAGGACACGTCTTGTTTACTTTGTCTCTGATGATTCTGTATTGAATAATCAGAGCAGAGAATCAAGCTGACTTCAATGAGACTTGGATCAGGTCCTGAAAGACTGAATAGGAAAGTTCCTTTCATTGAAAGTACACAATGAATCCTTCCTCCTGAATCCATTAGTTATTCTTTACACCACACCTGCTTCTCTAACAAAGATTGTCCTTGGTACATAGTTAAAACAAGGAGAAAATAACAAACAAGCAACATCTTCATTCTTGGCATAGAAAGATGCTATTTTGGGAGGTAAAAATAGCACTGAAGAGGATAGTACTGCCTTTCTTACTGCTTACATTTATATTCTCAGAAATACATAAGTAAAATGTTCAGTTTAGTGGAATCTTTTTTAGTGCTATGTAATCCACATTTTGGATTAAATGTAATATCTATTCAGACACATTGTTGCTAAATTTGGTGTAGGGAATAGGAGCTTAACACCATTTTTTTCTCCCCTTAAATAATATTGACAAAATTGTGAGGACATAGCTTTGTGTTATCAGCTGTCTTCATCATGCGAGAACCGTGAAGATACAACCAATTGAAACAATGCCTATTCAACCTTCATCATGGTCTCCGCTTAACTTGCAGTGAGAAAGTCTCCTATATGTAATTGTCCCATGATGAAATGAAGGCTTCAATCTGTCCCATATCTTGATTTCTCCAACAGAAACTGGTGTAAATATAAAGGGTTAGTTCAGTTTTCAAGGACACAAAATAAATTTTGAGGCCAGGCTCAAAGTATAGGATACAAGTTTTGTATGTGGATCTTCCATGTGTCAACATGGTTTTTTATGTAATTATGGGTATGCTGAGCAGGCCAAATCCCAGAAAACACTCAAGTATGTAACTCCTATTAAAATCAGTAGAAGTCATGTGCCTAGATGTTAGCAGTGATCTAGGTCTCAGTCTCCCTGACTTAGATATTATGCATGCTTGGTGAATCAGTTCTGCCTTTGAGATAGAATGGCTGAGAGAACATTTCTTTACCCTACAGGGACATTGTTAAGTATCTTGCACTCCTTATATTTTCTGATTTTTTTACTGTTCACTGCTGGATAGGTGAACAACAAACACCATACTAAATTCACTGCTTTATGAAGAAAGAAATAATTAAGACACTTCACAGAAAATGTTCAATACTTTTTAACACAACACTAACAGTTATGCAGAATATTTCCTTCTAGAAGAAGGAAAACCAGTATGGGGCATAATCCATGATAAAGAACAAAAAATTTTTTTTCATAATCTCGTCAAGATTGACAGGTAAACTTTTTAATATAATAGTCTAAACATAGAGGAATTTGTGTTTTTTTTGGTGTCTCTGAAGACCTCGCTAAGCTAGTTATCAATCACACAGATGTCAGGTATGGACAATGTCTGTCTGAGAACAATCTAGGTTATGTAAGACAAGATGAACTTATCCCTGTTGTGCACTCTATTCATCAATACCTGGAGCTGCTCAAGCCTTTTTATCCTTGGAGGTATCGAATTCGCTTTTTCAACTTAAAAGGTGCAAAAGTTCATCAGATCATTGGATCTCTCTGCCTTCATTATAAATACTACAGAGACTTCTGGAAACCTCTGCCAAAGAGAGGAAGTATTCCTTATTTCACTGGAAAGTTATCTATAAAGTTACTAGACACTATATAGTTACTAACACTAAAACTACAACCTACTGTTCATGTACTTTTTTGTGTGTGTAGTTAACCCAGTGAATATCACATGTTCTGAAAGGCTCAGGATATGTTCAAGTCCAGTGGCAGTCAAATGTAGCGATCAATATCTACTGAGCTCTCGGGGCTCTTAAGAAAGATTTTGGTGACTGCATAACTGGCCAGTCTGTTCTTGGTCCTTCCGCAAGGCAAAGGTTCACAAGGTTTTCTAGCTTTACCTGTGATGGCAAAAAAGGGCCACTCTATCCCTCGTTGGATGTTACTGACTCCTTCTCATGTCTTTCAAATAAGGATTTTTTGGTCTCTCTCTAATACATTTCAGAACAAAACTCATTCTAGTCAACTTAAAATGTCAGAACCTATTTGATCTGCTGACCAATTAAGAAAATTAACAAAAGTTAGTAGGCACTGGGACTAAACTCCTCTTAGCTGAATGCGCATATCAGTGGATATGATTTGTTCCTGCATTTTGTCTTCTGAATTCTTATTAGTTCAGAATAGTGGGTTCTGGATTCCAGAAGCATTATGGAATGTCTCTTTTAATCCTGAAGTGGGGTGCCTAACAGATGGAGAGAATTCAGTGATCAGATGTACACTGATATTTATGTTTTTTCTCTCTCTGTCTCCACCAGACTCATAAGACGGATCATTAGGATTGCCTTTATAGCTCCAATACTTCTTTGAAATCAACGTCCCTTCTGCAAGGAACATGATTCTGGAATATACGTGTTTAAAATCTAAGCTTTACAGTGCCAAATATGAGAACCAATAATTTGTTCTATTTGGCCAGATGCATTTTTAACCCAACAACATTCTTTTTATTTTTCTTAGCTTATAAAAGCTTTTCTGATTTTTATCTTCCTCAGACATCTTTCTCATATATAAATTTAGTGGTAAAAAGCACACCATCGGAAGTTTGGAATTTTACATTTTACCTTTCATAACTTATATTTTCTTGTTAATTCTGCTTCTGCTATAACAGTAGTTGTGCACCTTTGTTTCATTTTAAATAAGGAAAGGTTATGGTTGCCTTAGTGTGGTTCACTTATATTCAATTTCCCACTACTTCAATAAAAAATTCATCTGTGCTAGGGGTGCTGCAGTTGTCCTTTTATCTTCATAGGTTTCACTGTAGATGCCTGTAAACAGATACACTTGACAGTCTTAATTTTTACTTTTTTTAGTGCAAATTTTCTTAGCCTGTGCTCATTTTTATAAAATTGGTATACTGTTGGTATTCCTGAGCTCTGAACTCTGCATTCAGATGATATTGAGTGCCCTTTCTTGGATTATATTAGAATCTTCAGTCAGAGTATTTTTGTACTTTCTATACATTGAATTAATGATTATAATATAATTTTGCTTGATTAATTTCTAACTGTTTTGTTAAGGGTTAACTTTAATTCAAGAATCTCTCAGACTCTTTTCTAGTACCTGTTAAGTTCTTATAACTTATCAGAGATAAATGTTTTCTTTCATCCTTCAAGATTTATGACCTCAAAAATTTTGTCATAATGTTTTTATTTCACAGTTTGAAATCCTGTCTCCCACGTGCTTACTTATATGCAGAATGCCAGAGTTCTAAAATATCTTGCTTATTAAAGAAGCCCTTATCCAATTTAATGAGAAAAAAAAAATGAAACAAATGCAATGGGACCGGTGATGATAAGACATAAGATTTCTTCCTTTGTTTCTTACGCTGGTGCTTGTTGCTCAGAGACCCGGGGTGAAACACTAATTCACCTGGGTATCGTCTCCATTTTCATGGATTTTTCAGCAGAGTTTTTAGCCTCTCATTTCTCTACTTCAGGCCACTTTGAAGCTGGTAATTTATTAGGAACTCTCTTTTCTTCTTCAATTTTAACCCCATCTGACCAAAAATATTTAAAGAAACAGTCTTCAATACTACAAAACTTATTAAGTAGCTCTTAGAATTGATAATCTATATTTATACAATATAGGAAATTATGGGAAAGAAATCAAGTTTAGCATATTCACTGAAATACAGGCTTCTTTGGCAATAGATTTTCTAATAAGACCTGCTGCAATAGGACATGGGCTAGTGTTTTTAAACTAATAGAGAGCAGATTCAGAATAGATATAAGCAAGACATTTCTTATTCAGGATAAGGCTAGTTAAATGCAATGCTGAATGTATGTATGTTTCATCAAAATAGCAATGAGCTAGATTTTCCTTCATAAATACACTCAAAGTAACAGCACTAAAACTCTTCAGCTATTATGGTTGGTAGCAGAAGCAGAAAAGATGAAATTTCAGCTGAAACTGAATCAAAGCCTTCCACGTTACTCAACTCATACCGTACAACTTGTACATACAGATAAATGCACAAAACTATATATATCTGCAGCCATAGTTCCTGGTTCCTGGGGCCCCATAATAAAAGCAAATAAGTCAGCTATTCATAGACAACTCTGTATTTAAATGCTAACAATAGAGTAGTTTTTTCCTTTTCCCTGTCCCTTATGCTCATGTCATTTTCATAGAGAATCACTTTTCAGGCCAAGTTGTAAAACAGTTCTTGCCTCCAGCTGTCACAGGTAAGGGAAAGTCCATCTTTTGATGGATTCTTATTACTTATTAAATATTTAATAAGCTCAGAGACTAGTTCAGGGCTGTGTTTCACTCTTGCCCAGTAATTTTGGTGCTGCTTGTCAAGGAAATAATGCAAGCTGAATGAAGGGCACACAGCACCAGTTAGGAGTTTGCATAGATGTCAGTAACAATAACTTACCTATGTATAAGCAGGTGAGGTTTTTCCATTTTAGCTTACAACAAGTTACATTTTAAAATATTACCCTGAGGGGGAAAAAGTAAAAGTGCTGAGAAGACATGGAAGAAACAAATCCAACTATATCCAACCAATGTGCTGAAAAATTGAATTTAAAAGGAGTTTTTTTTTCCCCTTTTTTTCTGTGATTGGCACAATTTTAGCATATTAAGAGCAGCAAATAAGGTCACTAGGCTCAACCAGAAACCTCCTGTTGTTTCCCTTATCTTTAGTTTCTTGATTTTCCTCTCTTTTGTGTCAGCTCTTTGCCTAATAAGCATTGACTTTCTTATTTCAGAGTCTCTATAATATTCTCAACCTAGGATTGTAATCTTGAAGATTTTCTTTATCACCATGGCAAAGCGATAAAAAAAATTCTGAAAGTGCATCCATTTTTGAAAGCATAGTGCAGAGCTATTGAAATAATATTGATGGTGATTTAGAAAATATGAAGGATTATTTTGTTTTATCTTGAAACTTCTTAAATTAAGTTCAGTTTACACAATAGTTATCAATTCACAGTGCCACTCCGGTGCTCAGAATCATTACCTAACCACAGTAGGTACTGTGATCACCTTAATTAATTTAGTTGGAACGATGATAATTAGACTAAATTACTTTTGTCTCTTGAAGAGTAGTCATGTTCAATAAAAGGGTATTAGCATAAAGATCATATAAAACAAAAGTATCGAATAAAACATACCATATTTGTTGTTCACCTGCTGAATTTGAGGTTTTATGAATAAAATTAGTATTTTAAAATTCACACCTATTTAAATATTGACAATAAATGTAGCATTAAATCTAACTAAGGAAAAGGAATCATAACAATGGTAATAGATCTCAGAAACTTTCAGTAAATACATTTGTCGTAGGATATTTACACTTGTGAGGAACTAAATGAAATAATGAATAATATAATTATTAGGAAATCAAATATAGGGTTTGGTTTTGGAGGGTTTATTTGACAGTTCTATGGGATATCATTGGTGAAAGTTCTTTTCATTCTTTATTAACAGGTTAATATTTCCAGTTAAAAAATATTGGGATAGCAGAGTCAACTAGAGGAAAAAAAAAATTGAAATTGAAAGTGTCAATATATTATTTAATCACTGTCAAAACAACCTCATATTTCTCTTTTAGACTAAGTACTGTACTACTTCTAGGGGAAAGTACATTTTTGCTCAATGTGAAATTGGATCAGAAATTCCTGTATCTCAGATCTGTAGCATTGCAGCCCAGTAAGTACATTATTGCTGTTGTCTGTGGCAGGCAACAGAGCAGGACTGTGAATCGCAGGGTGATCACAGAGGTCTGGAAAATACAGGCACCAGGGGAAAGCAGACCACAGCATCCTTAAGCCACTTACCAGTACTTAGCTACTTATCTTCAAAGGAACAAAACCTTAGGAGATAAGTAGTTAAGCCACTTACCAGTACTTAGCTACTTATCTTCAAAGGAACAAAACCTTAGGAGCTGGGAAGAAACCCCAGTTATAGGGATGACAAAAAAAAGAGTAAGTACCCATTATACGTAAATCACAGCATATACAGTATATTCAGATGTATGGTATACTTGCAGGTAAAAGGAGGATGTGCAATGTGATAATATATACAAAAAAAATTAACCCAGGTGCATGCCAGAGTGAACAGGAAGAAACCATTAATATAGCACCATACTTTTTTCATCAAAGGACTTGGTATACTGGTGATTTGATGCCTAAAATCCCCAAGAAATGAAGCCATTGACCACAGGATGCAGAGGAGAAGTAGAAGGCTGAGCATAATGCCAAAGAAAGGAATGGATACTATAGAGTTTGCATATACATCATTCCACCGGTATATGATTTGACCTAGAAATGTTAAAATCAATGCAACTGGAATAAGAGTCCTTTGATTACACTGTTAAGGCTTTTTAATGAGGCTAACAATCAATTCTCAGCTTAGCATATACTATGCAGTCTTTTCACCCATAACAAGATTTTTTCTGTAACTGGTGGGAATTCATTTATTCTTTAACCTGAATGCAACAAATTCATAAGAGAAACATGTAACCAGAATTAAGTCTTTTGTTTGTTTTGGGGGTTTTTTATACTCATCAAGTATGTACTTAAAAGTTATTCAGGCTTGGATATTTTATTTTTCAAATATTTGGAATCACTTTTTTTTTTTGTTTTTTAAGGAAAATCATTCCAGTCTTGAGCTTCTCTTCTCAAATCTATTACTTCTGTCTTCTTGCTTTCAGCTTCATAAATTCCACTAAACTGAGACAAATTTTGAAAATGGACTCTATTCTCTGCAGGTACACTTGGTACTCAGTGAGTCTGCTACCTCATTATATACCAGTAATCAGGCTGAATATGACAAACAAAATAGCTTTGCCTCTATATTTTTCCCCATCATCCATGACTTTCTGTGGGTTTGCATGTAGGAGCCTCTTTGCTAAAACAGACTTCAGTGAATAAAGATTGTGCTGTGCTATAACCATTATTAGCCTCAAGATTTTATAATTTGGGTAAAGTGAGATTGGGAAAGTATAAAAAAGGAAGGTTCAATGTAATGTACTGTTAATTAGCTATCTGACCTCTGGTTTGTCAGCAGCACAAAATACCTTGATCACAGTGGCGTAACCACATCTCCTGAAGTAAATGGACAGAACTGTTTCTTTGAAGCTTTCCACATATCTTCAATTTCAAACATGTGTTCTGGAAATGCATTCATGAAAATATGGAATTATGTGATTGTAACTGGACATACTTGATTTGTTCATGTACTGCTTCCTCAAAAAGCACATGGCAAGCCCATGGAAAGTAACACTCCTGCACTCTGGACCACATGGAAATGTTTGGAGAGCCTGGTGGTTTCTGCTTCCTCCCTGTCCCCACCTAAGCACCTGCCCACCAGGGTGAGGCACCTGCAGCACAGGACAGGGTGACAGAGGCCAAAAAAGAGACCAATGACAGCTCCTGAGGTAAGAATGCAGTTCTTCTAAATAATAGATCTCTCAGAAAAGCAGGGAACAGATGCATAATTGCTCCTCAAGGTGAGGAAAATACTTTTCCTAGGGATTCAGAGAATATAATGCAGAACTTGCTGTAACTCAGGGGCCCCATGTTTGGTTTCAAGATTGACACCAAGACAGAAGGACAGGTGACACAGTGCAGAGGCTTAGACTGATGGACAAATTTCTGAAAATTTCCTGTGCTCTGATTTGAAGTTTTAGTTGTTCCTCACTTACTACAGATTTGGATTAAAATGCTTCCTACTGTGTATATGTGTCCATACTTCAGACCTCTTATTTTGCTGCCCCTGAATAAATGTTAAACTTGTTGGTGCTCTTTGAATTAACTTTGGTAAATATGGGGAGGAAATCCAATGAAAATCCAAACAAACACTGCAAGACAGCTTTTTCAGGTGATTACTTTGCAGGATAAAAAGTAACCATAATACATCACCAATAATTTTGAGGTTTTGATTCTCATATTATCCCTTTTTTGAGACACTGAAAATTTTGAAATGTTGTAGGTTACTACAGTTAGGAGGAGAATATATTGAGAGGATCGAATGCTTTCTTTAGGTAAAGTCTGTGTTTCCAAAAGCTCAGACAGAGTACGGACTTGATGAATACTATGAAAAATGAAATTATGAGAGAAAATTTCCTGGCTCACTGAAACATATTTTCTTCACGCAGGATGCCCCAAAATCTTTGTAGTCCTTTCTCAGAACTACATTTAATTTGATGGTTAAATTCCTTCTTTCCTTCTTCTCCCTCCATTTTTGTCTGTTTTCTGGTTTTTTATCCTTCTCGATTCTTTCTGACCCCTACAATTTTAACATTATATCCCAGGGGTCTTCTTTCCAAAAGGCTCAGGTGGCTAGTGACTGCAATTATTTTGCTTCTCTAACGGGTTTGATAATTTCTGCTGGTTTTGATAGAAAATTACCATTTATCCTAATGAGTTGGAGAGGTTTAATCAAACATTTCTACAATGTTCTCACAGGATTTTTTCTTTTGAAGATCTTTCTCCAATTATTGTTTGTGTACAAATACAACAATATTCTGTGGCCTGTGCTATTAAACATTCTGCAGTTTGTTTCTTTCTTTTTTTTTTTTTTTAAGCAGAATGGGCAATGTCAGCCATGTAATGAATGATTAAAATGCCTCAGGTTTGTGTGCAATAAGCAGAGACTCTGGGCCTAAGTGAGCTAATTTTCATATTCTTTATATTGCTGTTCCTTTAGTTTTAAGAGCATCGAGGACCTTGATCATGTGGAAGTTCTGAGGTGTAAGCATCTGCTCTATGATTAAGAGAAATCTAAATGAATATATTCTAAAACAATTTCTGTGAAAACTAAAGTAATTAACCTCAGTAGAATCTGAGATATTCTCTCTGACAAACTGTGATATATCCCTTGCATAAAGTGCAAGTATTGTAAGGCAGAGAGAGATTTACCCAGAGGCATTTGAGAAATGCAGGAGGACAGTGCAGTTTTGGCTGATAATTAATTAAACAGAACACATACGATAAGAACAAAGAAAAAGTAAACTAAATTGTTAAGTGTGATCAGTTTTCATAGGCAAGGACTGATAAGCAACCATCATTATTGCAAATCAATAGAATGAAAAGCAATGAAAATAATATTTTTCATCATATATAGAGGAAATATTAGTTGATGAATAAAACTCACTATGACATGATGTCATTTGGACTAAAACAATGACTTTAAATAATCATGCATAGTAGGTAAGATTAAAAGATAAAATGTCTGAATATTCACACTTTAATGAATGATCAAAATCATAAGCATCTGAAGATAAGGAGAGCTATATATGGTGCTCAAGATGAGTAGCTGACTGCATTTTGACAAGAAAAACTCAGAAGAGAAAGGGTGTATTTACTTTCTACCTCAGATTCTAGTCCATGAAATATCTGAGAATTTTACACATTTAGCAATGTCAGCCATAACAATCCCATAGGCACAGTTCAGGTTTATTTCACACATATTATGCAAATGGTCTGCGCACACAATTAATGTAAAATTTCACAACTGTGTTGGTTACTGTGCCTATGCAGTAAAGATGTTCTGCACAAGTAAGAAGTGTGTGCACTGGGTGCAAGTCTCCAGGTGTTGATTTCAGGGCCTGTGGAACAGCCTCTGTGAGGAGCACAGGTGGTTCCAGTCAGTTCCCAAAATGACCGACTGCAAGGCACAGCTGAGCCTTGGCACAGCCAAGGGGGTGGTACAGGCAAAATATGCTTTAGAAAGGGCAGAGCACAAAGGGGAGTGAGGAAAAAAATTAGAGATTAATAACCTGCAGACATCAAATTGGGAGAAAAAAGTGGGGGAGAAGGTGCTCCAGGCACTGGAGAAGAGATTCCCCTGCAGCCCATGGATGCCCATGGTGGGGCAGAGATCCACCTGCAGCCCACAGAGAACTCCACAGTGCAGCAAGCTCCTGCCAGGAGCTGCAGCGTGTGGAGAGGAGTCCATGCAGCAGAAGGTTTTCTGGCATGAACCTTGGCCCTGGGGGAACCCATGCTGAACCAGTCTGTTCCTGAAAGACTGCACCCCATGGAAAGGACTCACTGTGGAGACATTTGTGTAGGACTGTGTCCTGTGAGAGGTACCCCATGCTAGAGCATGGGAAGTGCATGAAGTGGAAGGAGCAATAGTGTATGAACTGACTACAACCTCTATTTGCCACCTCCCAGCACCCTTCCAGGGTGGCGTAAAGGACTTGGGAAAAAAGGAGTGGATCTTGGACAGGTTGCTGAGGTTAAGTTGGCCTACACCTGCACCAAAACTGCTTCCATTAAAAAGAAGTATGAGCCATTGGTAGAGGAGGCTTTCTGAAGGGAACAGAAGGCCCAGGATGCAGACAAACCCTCTGTTTAGGGAAGTGTGCTGCCTCCCTGGGCCCCTGGTTATAGACGGGAAGAGAAAACTTTCTACCCTGGTGCGGCACTCAGATTGTTGTCCATTATTGATTTTTCAGTTAGGCAACAATGAGTTGCAACAAGAAGTCCAAGGGCAATCAAGGGAGACTTCAGGACCTTGGTGTAACTGGTTAAGGGTTCAGGAGCACAACTAATGTTCCTCTCTATCCTTCCAATTGCAGGAGATGATGAGTGAAGGCACATCAAGAGCCAGTAGATCAACACCTCGGTCCAAGGATGGTGTCACCGACAGAATTTTTATTTGTTTGGACTATGGGCCAGTTTACACAACACTTGGCCTGCTGTTAACAAATAGGATACACCTGTCTCAAAGGGGAAAAAGGATCTTTGCAGAGGAGTTAGCAGGGTTAAATGAAATAGCTTTAATCTAGATTTGAAGGGGGGAAAGAGGTAAAACCAGGATCACTGGAGATAGGTGCCTGGTGGTGGCACACCAAATGTTGAAGCATGGTATACTAGAAGTGTTCTTCAGTCTGCTATTGCAGTGGATGTAGGGGATGGAGAACCATGCAGCAGCAAAAAAGCAAGGGTTATTGTTGCACTAAAAACCACAGAAATGCCTGAGAATAGTCACTTAGGATTTAGAGCTTCTCCCTGCGAAAAAAGTGAGGGGATCAGTAGTCCAACTGAAGTGCATCTCCAACAATGCACGCAGCATGGACAACAAATTGTAGGAACTGGAAGCCATTGTGCAGTGCAAAAATGATGATAGAGTAGCCACCAACAAAATATGGCGGGACAACTTTCACAATTGGAGTGCTGTAATGGATGGCTAAAAACTCTTCAGAATGGATAGGCAAGGAAGGAGAGGTGATGGGGTAGCCCTGGGTGTGGTTTTGCATGGCCTGGTTTTGGTAGCGGGGGTGCTACAGGGGTGGCTTCTGTAAGAAGCTGCTAGAAGCTTCCACCATGTCCAGCAGAGCCAATCTGTGGTGGCTTCAAACATGGATGTGCCACTGGCCCCACACCAGAGCAGGTGGATGCCTGAGAGGAGCCTGTGGCCCTATGGGAGACCTGTGGAAAGAGGAGTCCCTGCTGGAGCAGCCTGTCCTTGAACGACTGCACCCTGTGGAACAGCGACCCATACTGCAGCAGTTTTGGGAGGACTGCTGCCTGTGGGATGGACTCACGTTGCAGCAGTTCACTGGGAGCTGCTGCTCGTGAGATGGACTCACATTGAAGAAGTTCCTGGAGAACTGTCTCCTGTGGGAGGGACCCCACAGTGCAGCAGGGGAAATAACTCCTCTCCCTGAGCAGCGGGCAAAGCCATGGGTGATGGACTGACCAAAACCCTCATCCCCTGTCTCCTTGCACTGCTGGGGTAGGAGGGAGGGGGGGGGGGAAGGTGTTTTTAAGGGTTCATTTTACTTCTCATTATCCTGCTCTGATATTGTTAGTAAAAAATTCAATTTATATCTCTAATTTTGAACCTGTTTTGCCCATGACAGTATTTGATGAGTGATCTCTCCTGATCCTTATCTCAACTCATGGACCCTTTGTTATATTTTGTCTCCTCTGTCCAGCTGCAGAGTGGAGTGAGCAAGCATCTTTGGTGGGTGCCTGGTATCCTGCGAGGATAAACTCACTACAGAGGTTTAGACAGGATTTTAGGAAAAATTTCTTCACTGAAAGGGTTGTCAAGGAGTGGAGCAGGCTGCCCAGGTGAGTGGTTGAGCCATCATCCCTGAAGGCATTTAAAGACCTGTGCATGTGGTGCTTGAGGACCTGGTTTAGTGGTGGACTTCACAGTCTTAAGGTTGAACTCAATCATTCTAAAAGTCTTTTCTAGCCTAAGTAATTGTATTCTATTCAGTTTGTTTTAGTTAATTTCAGGACAGTAATACAGAAAATCCTGCTCTTGGAAGGAAAAGCTTTTCAAGAGTGATGTGGGACAAAAAAATTACAAACATTCAGTATACAGCATACATATGAGATACAGAACGGATTTTTAAGCTAATGTTGCTCTTTGATTAGTACTTAAGCACCTAAATATTAGACTAGATTTTTTTTCCTAAGAGCTAAGTACCCACAAATTAAATCAATGAAATCTAAACCTCTATAAAATTGGTCTACTTTTATTTGCATTTCTACATTTGGATTTATTTACTTAATTTGCATTGAAGTAATGCACATAAGTGAGAAATTCAGAACAGTTTTACTTCTATAGAACAAATATAAACACTTTTTAAGGGTTGTAGACTTTGATAAATTTTTTTCCCTGTGCCATAAAGTAACAAACTTCATCCAGGTCACTGAAGGGTGTTCCTGCAGAGAAAATTCAGTGACATAATGTATCCTTATTTCCCTCCTTACCCCACAGCAGAGCATATGGGACATCACTAGTGGCCTTGTTAATGATACAGGTCATGAGAAAGTGAGCAGAAAAGTAAATATTTTAAGCACATACAGACATTACAGCTTTCCATAGAGGAAATCTGATGTTCAGTCAAAAACTGAGACTGCCTAATGTAGTTGCTGTTGCTCCTGTGTGTAGCAGTGGGCCTGTGCCACCCAAATCACCCTGAGAAAAAGCATCTGTGCTCCTTGAAGGGGATGTATGCCCATTCCCCTTACACCCTCCAACTTGTTGTGGGTTGTGCAATCCACCTCTCTGTTTACTCTGTGTCATCCTTGTGTTTACAGGCAGTTAGTTAGGTGTTGCTACTTACCTCACACATTCCACAAAGGTTAACACTTTCACATGTGAACACTGACCCACATAAGACCACTGTAAGTTGTTTTTTTTTTTCCACCACACAATAACTAGCCTATTTTTTAACTACCTCTTTTTCCTTTTCTGTGTGTTAATCTGGATCTCTCAAGCTTGTAGTTTTAAGCTGAAGCCTGTCATATAAAACTTGATCAAAGGCTTGCTACAAATCCAAATAAAATATATTATATGCACAGTCATTATCAACCTTGCCTGTAAAATGAAGATATAGGTACAAAAATCTTAGACTCTAGCAATGTATTTGCAAGCATTACAATATGATCTGCTACAGAGGGCTATTCTTTTGATGTTTCATTTGTAGTATATATTGTTCCATGAATAAGGTAATCCTTAATAATTTTTACCCTGCAAAGTACAAAAAGAACGTCAGAGTAAGTAAAGCCTAACATAAAGACCTGCAGTTTCTCTTTAGAAACAGCAGTTGTTTTTGTTTGGGGTTTTATTCTTATTGTTTAGGGCATTTCGTTTATTTGCTTGCTTCTGTATACTTAAGATAAAGATTGTTTTAATTATTTGTTGACATATATGACAATTAGAACTCTTATGTAGACTTACATGTGTTTTAAATTGTCTTTTCATTGGGAATAATAAAAACTTGGGTTAGAGTACAATACCATTGTTCTGTGCATGAGACTCATGTTCTTACCGGTGAGAGGGATTTCTTTGGTACCTTAGTTGGAGTCTTTGAATGATTTTGAAATTATCTGTGTATTTTTAAAATATGTGCATCATGTCAAAGAGGCATGAAAAGAGTCAAAGCATAGCACAAGAAGAAACTGAGTTCCTCACTGTTGTTTTTAAGCTTCTTATTGCTGCTGATCTCCTAGGTCCATTGTTCAGCAAACCGGCTCAAGGCAAAGCTTTTTGTCGAGGACTGAAAAGTAGCATTTTGGCATTTACTATTCAGCATGGTAGGGACAAGTGTACTATCTGAGGTGGTACTAGAAAGAAAATTACCATTAGCACATTTCAGTTCTTCTACAGATCCAACTTTAGAGTTCCTTTAAATTACACTCCTTTGGGAAAGGTTTATTTCACTTCAATCCTCTTTGGATAGCCCTATAACATTGCAGAAGTAGCAGGGTGGGTTTCTGAACTGAGACTATATTTCCTAATCTCACTAACACGACAGGCATAGCGAGTTTGACTTCTGTGAACTCCTTCACACTGATGTTAGTGGTTGATTGTGAATGGCAAAAACTGTACCCTGCAAAACAAAATCTAATTTACTGGTTAAACCAAGATTCATGGAATATAAAAGAAAGGAAGAAGAAGAGAAAAAAACCCCAACCCTTAACATCTATGAATACTAATTATTTTTTTCCAATAGTTTCTGAAATTTCCCCATACCAATTAACTCCACAACTACATAGAAACAGGATTGCTGTTTCTGTGCTCCATATGTCTCTTTCCCAACATGTGCTACAACTTACTGACCTTCTTATTGGGTCAGCTACTGCAAGGGTCTAGAGACTTGGTTTGTGATTGGAAAGAACAACTTTGGCTAATTTGCAAAATTTTCCCATCAAAAATTGCATATTATTATCCCATAATAACCCTTTCTTCATTTTCTTGTTAGTATTTTATGTGAGAGTACCTTAACACATCATAATTATATTCTATTCAGTTTCTTTCGAATAGTCAAGTTTGATT
This sequence comes from Atrichornis clamosus, assembly GCA_013400975.1. Lineage (NCBI taxonomy): Eukaryota > Metazoa > Chordata > Aves > Passeriformes > Menuridae > Atrichornis > Atrichornis clamosus. The sequence goes on along the minus strand of WBMZ01004435.1, from coordinate 55,734 downwards.
AGTTCAGCAGGCAGATAAGCAGAAGTTCTTGTGTTTATAAAGACTATTGCAAACAATTTCCTGAGTTTGCATGTAGTGTGAGCTGATACACCATGCAGGAAGAAACTTGGAACTTTGTTCTCTACAAAAAAAAGAGCACGTATCCGTGACATTTTTGAGTGTCAGGAGAACTGGGAACGCATTTATGGGCACAGACTAGAGCATGCCCTGATGTGGGATATTGTTATTGATTCTTGACCTGGGTCCCAAATTAATATAAAAATATTTCCCTAATTCACAATTAAAATTATTCAACAAGAGATTTTAGGTCAGCATCAATCATTAAACCTATATTATCATTTCACATTTTTATCAAGTAAAAAAATGAAAACCTAATTTAGTTCACTTGCTGTTATCATCTTTTTATAATCATCTATTCATAGGTAAATTTTAATATTTGGTGAACCCATGGCCAGGAACTTATATTTCCAATTATACTAATAGTTGATAATAATAATCAGTCAGTTTAGAAGTAATCTAGTAAATGCATATGTAACTACGACTCTGGTTTATATAGACAAGTTCCAGTTTATAAACAAGGGAACAAAGACATGGAATACTGTGTATGATAACAGCCAGCCTGTGACATAGCTCTCCTCTCCTGACTCAGAAGCCAGTGCTTTGTGTAGAGTATGATACTCCATGATACATTTAGAATTCTTAGTTCATTATTGTTAAAAATAATTATTTAAACAAATACCTATCTTGTTACATATCTCAGTTGTTAGCAGACTTAGTGTACCAAAATAAAATGATGAGTGCAATTTAATTTACCTGTAACTTTAGAGTTCCTGATTTCTGGTCTCTGTGTTTATCTTGAAAAAATATCGTGGCAACAGGTCTTACATCTTTGTGAAGGTAATAATCTCTCCAGAGGTAAGGGTCAGGGCAAATCTAGGAGATATAGAAATGAGATCTTTCTAAATAGTATTGAATTGAACGTAATTTATATTTATATTCAATAACAACAAACAATAAGTTTATACGTATCTAAGTAGTAGATTTTGTACTTTATAAAATTCCAGAATTTGAAGGTTTTTTGTGATGGGATTTGAGAGATCAAGCTCAAAAGCCTGTGGATTTGGAGTTCCCAGATGATGAGCTTTATAAGGCACTGTAGAATCAGAATTATTTAGTTTCTTCTGTGCAGGAAGACCACATAATAAAGTGTCATCATTTACATGCTGTGTAAGAACTTGCAATGGATCTTGCTAGGCTGAGCAGCGATGACCCCGGTGAAGCCAGAAATGAATTGGTTTCAGATCTATTGCTAATAAAAGGTGATTTCTGTTTTTTCAGCCATTCTCATTTTTCAAAATTTCCTCTAAAGAATTTGATCTGATAATATGGTATAATATGACCAGGCTTATTCATGTTATCTAACTTTTTTCCTTATGTTAGTGTCTTTACAACTAATTTTCAAATTGTATGGTATATAAAATAATGTGTTTAATCTTAGTGGCAGCTTAAGTTAAATGAGTTCAGAATTCCTTTGGGAATATAGAACAATTCATTAAGTCTATTTTTTTTCCAAGGAAGAACCTTGTTGATTTATTTAAAATATTCAAAACCAATTAAAATTTCCTCTAATTATTAGGAATTCTTAATCTCCTAAAGGCATTAAAAAATGAAAATAATTAAGTAACAGCAGAGAAATTGAGTATAAAGAATAACAATACTAATTGTAAGATATTATTAGAAAAAAACTTTTGGGAAATTTACCCATATTTTCAATGTCTTCAGGTGGTTAAATTATCTGTGTTATCTATTTGGAAATGCATAGGGAATGAGTGGAAAAAAATACTTCTAAACTTTTCCCAAATTGTACAGACTAGAGAATTTGGGAGAAAAAAAACATGCATACTTTCTAGTTTATATTTATCTGCACTTTGTAAGAAGTACCACCTACACTGTAGCTACAGTACAGCATAGTTGAAAACTGTTATGTAAGAATCAAATTATTCAAATGAAAAATGAGTGGTTAAAAACTGTTTTTGTAATCTCTGCAATGTAATTATGCTCCCTGGACTATGAAAGTCTGACAATATTTTCATGTGTTCCTTTGAAATTAATTTATTAATTAAAAAATTAGGTCATCTCCACTGACCTAATTAACTCTAATAAAACCAACTAGGTCACAATTAAGATTCTCCTTTCACATAGGTATTTTCTGTCTCTTTAGTTTCCTTTGTAATTTAAGTCTGGAGGGGTAGTACAATTAATTCTTTCATATTCTTTGTCTTTTACTATGTCACCTGATATGCTTATGTAAAACAACATGAGTCTCACAGCTAACCAAAATCATGGGCAAAGTACTTGAAATGCCAAATCTAGCATCTGTATTATTCATAGCATTTGTGATCTCTGTGGAAATATAAGAGAGAACAAAAATCTGTGCTGAATAATGTGAAGAATTTTATAATCCTCATTGTATTGTCACTGCATCTTCAAGGGAACCAGAAAGGTTACTGGTTGACAAGAATTGAGCTTCAGAAATTTGTTAACTGTCAGGTGGGAAGTGTGGATTACACCTGTGGTACTGGGTTGTGTTTTCTGCACTGAGCAGTCATGTTGTTAAAAAAACCTGGCCACACTACAGAAAGCAAACAGCAAGTTACTTCCTAGTGAAACTAAAACAATATCTCTATCCAAGCTCTATTCAGAGCAACACCAGGTTCATCTTTTGGTTTAGGTTTATACTTACAAGCAACTTGTTGGAGAAGGATGCTGAGGTACATAAATAGCACTCCACAGCAAGCTCCAGAGTGTTTACAGTAAGCAGTGTTTGTCTTGGTTTCCACTGTAGTTGGTTGGTGATGGGAAGATAGGCCATGTAGATGATGTATTATCCAATTTAGGTGCCTGTTTTAAATGGGGATAAGTCTCTTTATTTATATGCTTATTTATCTTTGCTTCCTTAAAGACCTAAAGTAGCCTAGATGAGAAGTCTAATCTTTCAGATAGTTATTATAAGGTAAGAAGCCTATAATAAGTTAATCATTACAGTAAACTAATCATGCTTGCTACAGTCTGACCATTCCTCATTCAGAAGAAATCTATGATAAATAAAGTAACACAACAGAAACCCTGAATGAGGAATGGTTAAACTAATCATGCTTGCTACAGTCTGACCATTCCTCATTCAGAAGAAATCTATGATAAATAAAGTAACACAACAGAAACCCTGAATGACTCCGTAAGAGTGTCCCCTAAGGGAAAGCAAGCAATCCAGAAAGACTTAGCTTGAAAGGAAGAAATTTTGAGAGAAAGAATCCTCTAACTTCCAGAACTCATGTCAAAAATCTCTCTGCCATGTAGTGAGATGACTCAATTAATTGAAAATAACAAACCAGTGATCATTTAGTGATTATATCTGGTGTGACAGTAAAAATACCAGCTGAAATATGATCTAATGCCCCCATAGGACATTTTACATAGGCCCTAAATGTTGCCGTTTCCAAAAGTGTGGATGTTACAGGCCTGGGTGCAGAGAGATTTCAGTTTCCTGACAGGCGTCTGTGTGAAAGCAAAGCTTTCTCAAGGACGCTGCAGAAAAACAATCTCAAAGTATTGTAAACTATGGTCTTGTTATGAGACCAAAGAAGAAAATATATGAGGTAAGAGTTACTGGGTCCAGCCAATCCCTCTGGGGGGTGACTGGTCAGTGAACCAATAACCTTATGTCAGTCCAGCATGCTAAGGTATATAAGCACCTTTGTAAATTAATAAAGTGTCAGTTTTTTCATCTGCATAAGACCGTCCGTGTCATTATTACTGGATATCTGCTCGCTAGCGACACAAAAGTTTTAGTAGAAAAAAATGAAAAGGTATAGGAGTTGATTACACTTAAAAACCACTGTTGGTAACAATGTCACAAAGTTCCTCACTTGACCAAATATGACTGCAGCACTGTGGCAGTTGTGACCACCTTTTTATATAAAGAACATTGCAAACTATTTTCCTCTTCAAGCATTCACAAAGAGGAGTGCGGTGTAAAGATTACACCCTCTTTCTTCTGAGGACACTTAATATAATTAAAACCTCCAATGTATGAATTGAATATGGTTTTGGCATGTTCTGTTTCAAATTGTTCCACTATTCTTATCTATTTATATACATTTTTACTTATTTTGCTTCAGAAACCTATTATAATTCAGTTCAAGCTAATGTATGTCTTAACAGCACTAATTCACCAAATAATAAATAATTATGAACACAATTGGGAAAAAAATAAAAAGGGAACCTTCCCTTTTATAAATCTAATAAAATATCATTAATCAATAATTTTATAATGAATTTTACTTCTCTGAAGTGTACCTTAAAGTGTACCCTTACCTTTTTCTGCCTAATAAAAGCTAGGGAGAGTATGATCACTATTACTTAGATGGAAATTTCTGTTCCATATATGCATATATCCTCTGACTCCTTCTATTTGTCCATCAGTACCTCAGTACATTACCATTCAGATATGGCAAGTCACAAGTGATTGCACATAAATCATAATAAAATATGTCATTTAACATCTAGGTTTTAGTGTAATACCTGAGTTATCTGGTAAAACAATCTGGACATTTAAATTGTGTTTAGTTTTTCTATTATCTAAGAAACAACCTCATTCTCCAGGTAGAAACTGGGGTATACCTACAAAAATAAAAATCATTATAGAAGAAACTTTCATCCTGTAAAATTCATTATTTCTTCATGAGAATTAGATGAAAAGTATGTTCTTAGCCAAATGTTTTTAAAGGGCAGAAAAATAGGAAAATATAATGATCTTATTTTATGTTGAAACAACACACATTTTATCAGCTACACATATCTGTATAACTCTATTTCTAAAAATAATTTTCTTGTTACTATGGAACTTAAGTGACTCTTATTTTAATGCTATGCACATGATCTTCACTGTGCAAGACTTTCTGTGATGGAGCAAGTCTAACATAAATTTACTTAATGTATCCAACAGCAAACAAAGTAAAGCAAAACATCAAGAGATATTCTACAACTTAGTGAAATTTTAGACAATAATCTGAAGTTTTGCATTTTTTCTTTACTATCTTTAGTATATTTTTGTTGGTTTTCTGTATGAGAGGAAACTGTTTTTTTCCTATGTTTCACAATAAAAATGAAATTTGTATTTTACTTGGAAAAAGTAAAAAAAAATGTCACAAAACCAGCCAGTGCCACTGAATTTTAGGTTTTTATTTAAGTAAACTATTAGCAGTCAAGTGAACAGTCACCCACAGACCTCTTAAGAACTTAAAAAATCTTCAAAAACCTAGGCTACTCAAAGTTTCTTCTATGGAGAAAGAATGCAATAACCAATTGTTCATTTCAGGAGAAAAAAACCCCATAGCTTGGAAATTTGATCTGTCTATAAATATTTCAGAAATTTTGCTTTTATGAGATGGTTACACTTTCAAACCTTTATATGCTAAAAACCTCCAAGATTCTGGGTGGTTAACTCTTTTATAGAAAAACTGTAGAGATGAGTAATTGCACATCCAGATGACTAAGAAATACCTTAATTAAGCCATAAGGAGCTGGATGTTTCCAGAATTTGACATCTGTGTTGATGAAAAGTGAATTTGAAACATGCTCATTGTTCATGGCATGGGAACACTGTATCATAGAAATTATGACATCTATAGCAACATTTTGTCAATGTCATGAAGATTTAAAACGCAAGGATTGTCTCTTCTCAAGAAGTGTTGTCTACCCATTATGAACACGGATCCGTAAACTTGTCCCTCACTGCAAGATGTGTGCACGGCTTCTTAACGTGACAGTCGAAGGTAAATAGAATCTGAGTCAGCAGTGCCCTGGCAGCCAGGAGGGCCAACCCTGTCCTGGGGTGCATCAGGCACAGCAGCGCCAGCCGGGCAAGGGAGGGGATTGTCCCACTCTGCTCTGCACTGGGGCAGCCTCACCTCGAGTGCTGGGGGCAGTTTCGGGCATTGAAATATAAGGATATAAAATGATTAGAAAGAGTCCAAAGGAGGGCAATGAAGATGGTGAAGGGCCTTGAGGTGAAGCCGTATGAGGGGTGGCTGAGGTCACTTGGTCTGTTCAGCCTGGAGAAGAGGAGACTGAGGGGAGACATCATCACAGTGACCAGGGACAGGACCTGAGGGAATGGCATGAAGCTGTGTCAGGGTAGCTTTAGGCTGGATATTAGGTAAAGGTTCTTCATCCAAAGGATGGTCATATACCAGAACAGGCTCCTCAGGAAAGTGGTCGTGGCATCAAAAGAAGTTCAAGAAGTGTTTGAAAAATGTCTCAGGCACATGGTGTGATTTTTGGTGTTGTTCTGTGCAGGGCCAGGAGTTGGACTCGATGATCCCTGTGGATTCCTTCCATCTTAGTTTGTTCTATTATTGTATGATCTCCAAGGGGAAAATTGATTTAAAAACTGGTAAATGTCAGCCCTTTAAAATGAACCTGTTGTATCAGATCAATAGAATAATTAATTATTGAATAGAAAATATTCTGATGTTCCTTCTGTTTCTTCTAATGTGCAGATTTTAAGCAATGAACATTTTTTTTCTCCAGTAAGAGCAATGAATGGAATAGCTGAATATTGCAATTAGGTGCTTTACTCTAGTGTATGTAAGGAATTAAATCTCACTAGAACCTTATACCTGACATTTTCTGTATCTGTAAACCTACCTGTACCAGACACTACTCTGAGTTAGCGACCTGAGCAAGAACATTTGGAATTTGTGGTTTAACTGTTTTTGGGGGGTTTTTTTGCCTTTTTTTTTGCTAATTTCATACTGACTGAGACTACATAACATACCATTTTGCTTCTAGAGTAGATGTCATTAATTTCAACTCTCCACAGGTTAAAAGAAACACTTCTTCTTCTTTGTTTTGTATTAAAAACTTACTGTTTTTCAGGAGGGTCACATGCAGACTGCCACAGTGAGGAGAGCTCTGTCTGACATAGTGAGTATATGCTCCTTTTGCAATTAGTGAAGAGGAAGAGGCACTTGAAGAAGATGGATATAGAACCCTGACATATATGATCAGCAGAGACAAGATTGACTCTTGATTAGAAGGTCTCTCTTCATTGGCTATAAGTGACATTTTTCAGTATTTTGAAATAAGTAAAATATGATGCATAAACTTGCTGTGGAGGTTCAAGGGAGAAAGAAGCAATAGAAATGTATTGCACTAGGCAAGAGGTTTACTTTTCACTTAAAAAGCATATATTCTAAGGGTTTGGGGTTTTTTTCTTTAAAAGTTATGTCTGGTTCCTAAGAAATTATAAACCTGAAATAATATGTTTCTATGAATACAGTGGTTCTCAATATTTTGAAAATTAAATCCGTTTTTGTAGTATGTGCCTTTGTGTACCACCTTCTGCATGTAAATCCAAACTAATCACTTTTTCCTTCAAAACCTTACTTTTTATTAACCAATCACTGAAATTTAAAACCAGTAATTTTATTTCTAGGAAAGATCTCACATTTATTTTTCCACTTATATAAAAGACTCAGTAACTACCACAATTTTACCATTTCTCAGATGAGATGACAGCAGATTGATTCCTGAAGGTGAGTGAAGAAGACACCACATTGCATAATAATGTAAAATAAGAACCATTGAATGATTAAGAACCATATGAAGTAAGTTAAGCACCATGCAGTTTAATACTTTGTTGATAGCAGATAATAGATGTTATCAGGAAGAGTGTTGGAACACAAAGCTGTAGTGTAGGAAGCGCAAAATATCACTTCCTTTAACAAATCTTCCAATGCATGCGTGTTTTTTCTTTTCTGAACTTATCTGATGACTTTTGTAGTTCATGCAAGATTTTACCATCTGCTGCATTCTATAAAAGTCGGTTCCACAGTTTAACAATGCACGGAGTGATAAGAATGTCCCTCTTCTTTGTTGTGTTGACGACTTGTCTGCAGTATGTTAAAGGGATGACTTTAGTTGCTCACACAGGCATTTATGCCTGGGCAGGGGAGTGAACACTGCACTGCTCCTCTCTTTGAAGCTGTTGGAAGAAAATAAAGGTAGTAGCTCTACAAAACTTTCTTGTAATTTTAGAGGTTTCTCCATAAATAGAAAATATTACAATAGCCATTGGACAGTATTCATATTTGCATGAGATTTCCATGAAAATAAATGTTGCTTTTTTTTTTTTTTCTTTTAAGACCAGGTACTTAAAAAAAAATAAAGGAAAAAACCCTCTTAAAAATTAAAGAGGGCTTAATAAGTTTGTTCTTTTGTACAGATAATGGAAAATGTTATGGGTTGCTGATGGAATACAATGTAGAATGAAAGTGATTAAAAAATGTAGAAAATTCAGAAATTACACTACTTTTCTATGAGGAATATATTTAGAAATCACAACCACAGTAATCTGAAATCACTAATGTAAATGTGTAAAAGTAAATAATCTGTTCGAGTTCATGTATGGACTGTACAGAGTATAAAAAGAATACAGTTTTCTTGTACAATCACTAATATATTTTTGACAAAAAAGGAAGATTCGTTCCAAGAATAATATAAAAATATGTCATTTAATAGTTTTGATATTCAGTGGCACAAGAGGTGAAAACATATTGGGTGTATGGTCACTTTGGCTGAAATATTGGCAAAAAAGCTTTGCTCCAGCAATTGCTTTTAATAAATTACTGGCATTACAGTTAAGTGAAAACAATGTTCATGCTTTTGCCCCTGTTCATCCACCTAACAATACAGAAGCTGTAATTTTTTTTCCTCTTGTGTTGGGGCAGTTTTCTTGTAGAGGACCTCTAAATCTTTTCTGTCTCATAAATATGTGAATATAAACAGTGATTTATTGCAATTTAGTTCCTGTATTGGTGGGGGAGGTTTATGATGCTGAGAAAACTCATTAATCTAATTCACAGCTCATAGTATAAACATAACCTTTACAATATATAACAGCAGAAATTATGTGTGGTTATGATTTACTGCTTGTGTTTTTGAAGGAGAAAGAAGCGCAAACTTGTTTTGCCACTTCCAGTTTTAATACTCATTGATTAAGTTGAAGAATGAATATGAAATTGCCATAAATAACAATCTATATGCATTTAGGTTTTGCTAGTTTCAATTTCAATATAAATACTAAAATGTAGGAGCTGTGAGAACAGTTTACTCTGAGCCACAGAAGCCACTTTAAAAAGAGTGTCATATACCGAATTGCTATTAACCTGCTCATTTTTTACAACACTAAATCTACTTAAAAGACAGATTTCTGAAGTTCTCTCTTGAACATTTACAAAACACACCAAAAAGTAAGAGATTAAGTAACTCTATTGTAGTAGTGTTAAATTGCTCTTTAGGTCTTACATAGTTAGGTATGCATATTTTATTGGGATTCATATACTCACTGAAGTGGAAAACCTCAATTCTGAATCTTGAGAGGCTTTTAATATAATAATTGTAATATATTCATATCATGTAATGCTATTATAAGTTTACCTGTGCTTCCACTGAATTTTGAGAGAAACCTGTGATGCTTGAAAAATTGACATAATTTTTGTTAAGTGATCAAAGGTCTATCAAATATTGGTGTTTCTCTTTTCACTCACTATGCAGAAAATCTTGAATATCTAAAGAGATAACACCTATAATTATGAAATCACAATATTTTTAAATATACATTCTGGGATGTTCTTAATATATTTTTCATACTTTAGCTTCCTGTAATATCATCCACAGTATTTTAAAAAATGTATAAGTGATGTCATTGGAATGTTGCATGGTTAAATATATTTAGCTGAAGTTTTTGAATATGTTGCAGTTTATATAAAGTTAAAAATATGCTATCAAGAACTCTCAACAAATCAAAATATAGTTTCTTTAAAGAGCCATCTTCTCTGTATAAGACGCCATTTTAATAGAGAATTCATGAAAGTGAAGCTTATATAATATATATGTTTTCATTAATAATTCTGATATACTGATATATTGTTGCTATTAATAATCTTAAAATAATGTATTTTGCTATTCAGAAATTATGAGAGAACTAGGAATCATTACAGTGATAAAATATACTGTAAAGTGTGATTTTCTTATGGTAAATGAAGCTTTAATTTAAATTCACTAAAATTACGATAGAAATTCCTATTGGAAAGATTTTATTATTGAAATATTATATGAATTAGAGGTCATTTATAAACCCTATAATTCCATCAACCTGTAATAAAATATTGCTGACTACAATCTATTTTACGAAGAATGTTTATAACTTTTAGTTCGTCTTTCATCTGAGACCATTGGTGGTCTCTTTGTGACCAAAATTTATTTCTGAGTCACAACTTTGCATTTATAAGATATATGGAGGAAAATTATATTTCTTTACATACTGCTTCACAGGTTTTTTTCCAATTCTTTTCTTTTATATGGTGACAGTTCCTGTATAATACAAGAAATTAAAGTTTCTACTAGTGTAGTACATATTCAAGCAATGCAGCTGTAATATGCTATTTTAATTTAAAATATGCATCTTAATTTACAAACTTAGCTTTAATTGATTACTCAACTTTTCTTCTAAGCTGTGAAAGGAAGAAACAAATGACACCTGTCCTTTCAACTGTTGTTAGGAAGAAGATATAACAGTGTCTCTAGTCACATCGAAAGAACATTTATATTCTTCAAGTAAGTATTACTAAAAAAGGGCAAAAATTAAGAACTAGAAAACATTTTAATAAATTATTTAGTGCCTTATCCTTTTTCTTTTTTAACACCTACATGTTTATGTCTTTTTTTGTACTGAGTAATATATTATTCCAAAAGTTGAACAGATGATGTTTGGATGACTCTGGGTAAAGTTTCTATGCAATACAAGGACACTGATGACACATGATTCTTACAAAATTAGAGTAACAAGATGATTCAACCTGAAAATGAGGAGAATTTGTCAGATACTTTCCTTAGAACCTATTTTAATTTTCTGTATTAAAGCTACATAGTGGAGTATGTTTTACTTGCATCAGTTAATTGTTTACAATATATTTAACTATCATGAACTGATGTTCAAAGGAAGCCTTTTAGAATATCATTACAGATATTCCACAATCTCTTTCTGAGGCTAATAATTTTTTATTTCTTCAAACAATGGCAGAAGGTTCTGTTGCTAATTCTGGACAAAAATATATTGGGTTCTGGTGGATTCAAGTAATAGAGCACTGGTGACCATATTGCAGAAGTGTGAATCATAACAGTGGAATGCTCGGCAATGCACTATTAAGATTTAAAACATAGAGGCTGTATACTGACCCTAGGTTGTACAATCAATAATAATGTATGAACAATTATGTAGTAATTGAGAGTTCTGCTAAGGAATTACAATACCCTAAGAGAAGCAGTCTAGCTAATAAGAAAATGTTTTCTTGAATGCTAAAGCTACTGAGTGAACAATCAAAACTGAACACCAGCACATTTCAGAGAAGGGTTTTATATAAAACAAGCCAGTTAAAAAATCTCAAGGAAGTATTACAATATTATAATATCCATAAATCCGTAAATAAACCCGTATAGTGTTCTACAAAACTGCGAACAGATTTCCCTCATACATGAAAATTAAAAGTAGACAATTCCCTTTCAGCTTTGGTAAATCAGGCCCAGGCCTAATCATTAATCATTCAAACATGAAGATAAATGATTATGGTCAATGGAAGACATTTGTATGACAGGCAAGTACTATTTCATGTAATCCTACTAAAATCTATTCCCATCATTCAGTATTTCATTAGTAAAAATCCTCAAAGTGAAGAAAATTTACAACATATATGCCAATACTGTGTTTCAATGTTATGTGTATCAATACTCTCATAGTATCTTTCTGAACAAAATGTCCAGCATCCAGCTAGGCAAGTGCATCCTAAATTGGGTGGATGTTTGATTGGTGGGTTGGGCTCAAAGCATTGTAGTAAATTGAATTATATCAGACTGACAGCCAATCACCAGTGGGGTCCCTCAGGGCAAATTTTAGGGCCAGTGCTCTTTCATTTTTTCATAAATGACCTGGGTAAAGAAACACATATTGTGTAATTTTTCTGATAATAAACTAGGAGGAGCTTGAGGGTAGAGAGGTCTTACAGAGATCTGGGTAGACTAGAGAGCTGGGCAACCTCCAACTGTGTGAAATTCAACAAGAGCAAGTGCTGGATTCTCCACTTGGGATGGGATAATTCTGGTTAGACATACAAACTGAGGGGCAAGAGGCCTTACAGAAAGAGTCCTAGGGGGATTGGGTTGCTGGGAAATAGAATATATGTCAAAAGTTGCTCAGACAGCAAAAAAGGACCAACAGTGTCCTGGGGTGCATTAAGCACAGCACAGCTGGCTGGTCAGAGGAGGTGATTGTCCTGCTCTACTCTTCAGTGTTGCAGTTCTACCTCTATTACTAGGTGCAGTTTTGACCATCTGAAGTCCTATGAGGAGCAGCTGAGGGAGCTGGGGTTCTTTAGCCTGGAGAAAAGGAGACTCAGGGTGACCTTATTGCTCTCTAGAACTACCTGAAAGAAGGTCATAGCCAGGTGGAGGTCTGTCTCTTCTGCCCGGTAATAAGTGACAGAATGAGAGGAAATGGCCTCAAGTTGCACCAGGGAAGGTTTTAAATTAAATATTACAAAACATTTTTTTTTTGCTGAGAGGGTTGGCAAACATTGGAAGAGACTGCCCAGTGAAATGGTTGAGTTCCCAACCCTGTAAATATTTAAAAGATGTTTAGATGTGGCACTTAAAAACATAGTTTATTTGTGGACTTTGTACGGCAAGGTTTACAGTTGAACTTGATCTTAGAGATCTTTTCCATCCTGGAAGATTGACTAATATATGACAAGCTTCACCCGGCTTGGTGGGACAGTTTGCAAAGATAGGTTCTTTTATGGTTAAAGAATACATGATATCAATCTAGTTAATTTTTAATACAAATGTCTCTGATGATATAAGAATCTGATGGTAATAAAATGAAGAGCATTTATGGTAATAAAATGAAGATCAAATTGTTAAGAAATAAAAATATAATTATATTAATTTTTAGAAAGGGACCATATGTAGAGAACTTTATGAACAAACCCCATTCACTTCTCCATAGGTGATAATTTTTTCATTCCCTTTTTATCAAATAACTGCTGACACCACTTCCCAGAGAACACTTGAAAAAAGGTCTTTTTTCTAGGTTATTTTCCTATAAGCAAAAAGAGCACAATGAACACTCATTCCACCTAAAATATGCTGATTTACTTTACTCTTTAGCATTACACTGATTCTCCCATATAAATATTTTCTATTAAAAGAAACATGGGCGTGTGACACTTATGCTACATCCACCCCTTACAAAAATTAAAATACTTGACAGCAATTTTTGATGGACTCAAAAGTTCCATCAAAGAAACATATCATCAGCATGCTTTTTTGGATCATGATATTCATATATCCTAAGAAAGGCATACTGTGGGCTTAATTGAACAGCATTTAAGAGCAATTCTAAGGGATCACCAACTGTGTCTTCACAACTCTAGTTCTAGATGGGAACATCATGTAGGAGTATTGATTCATCTTTTAAAGGTGCCTACGTTGTTTCACTAAATAAAGAGCCCAGATCTCTCTAGCTCTGGATATTCACTATAAATTGATACACTTGCAGTGTTATGTCACTCCTTTTATGCCAACGTGGACTGGCAATAGGACATTCAGATTATTTAATTCAGAAACTCTTTGAAATGTTGGGATAAGAATCAGTGCTGGGTTTGTTTGGTCCCATTTCTGTCCTTTCTGAAGGCCACTTTTCATGCATTCTTCCTCTCCTAGAGATTAACTCTTATATCATCTTTCAACTCTTTGCTTGGAGGAAAATTATTTTCATGTACTCCTAGACAGGAAAACATTAATTTAAGTTAGTCCTATAAACACCCCAAGAAGAGGGATAAATGGAGCATTCATCTGAAGATAGATATATAAACCAAAGCCGATGGCTAGTTTTATTTCTGCATCTCTGGTGCACAGTCCTGACCTCGAGTTATATGCTTAATGCCATTTCAGTGAAGCAGCTTCTCTATGCTTCAAACGAAATACTCCAGATCTCCTGACCTCCCTCATTACTTTCTCATGCACTTTTAGATCTTTTTCAAGCCACAGTTTTATACTCCTAGATTTTTCTAAGAAAATTTGGCAGAAAGAAACATAAAGTTAGGAGCAGAAAACACCTTCTTAATCGTTTGTTTGTTTGTTTGTTTTAATTAAAGCAGGCTGTCAGCTTACCCTCCTTTAATTAATCAGAGATTCACCAGTATTTCAGGCTGAGTTGCATTTTTCCTTCTCCCTCTTGCCAACAAGTCTTTAAGTACAATGGAACATTCTGCAAGGGATACATTCTGCTTTGAGGCAGGTTCATCTTCCTATGACATGTACCCACACTGAGAAGGCATAAATCCACCAGACTACACTATACCTTGAAGAGAGACTATGGAAAGGACATTTTCTTCCATGCATAATGGACCAGTAGTTGATAAGGCTCCAGTGACTCTCAGTTGCTCTCCCAAAAGATAGGAAAAACCTTTCTTGAACAAGTCAGAGTTGTTTTAGAATAGACTACAGGAAGTTACATGTGGTTACAATGTCCACACTTTGTCTGAAAGAGTTTACAATGTATATATTCTACACAATATGAACACAATAACTCCATTTGTAACACTGGAGAAGGATAATCCCACTTAAAGGCACTCCTCTTGGAAGTAGGAATCTTCTTTTTCTTCCCATCATGAGCCCAAAAGCAGCCTTTGGACTAGATGCAGCCTTGTTCTAGATAAGGGTTTGCACAGCAGTAGGAACTGCAACTTCATCTCATGATGCAAGACTGTGAATTGTCTCTGTGTCTGGTAATTTGGTAGGGATGGTAATAACTAGGCATTTAAACTTGGGTTGTGTCTGTTCCTTTAAATTCTTGGATGCAAAGTACTCCTTTTCATAGAGAACTGCTGGTTTCTTGTAAAGAATCTGCTACTAACTGGAACATAAGAGTTTCCAGACTGCACAGCTCCATCTCTAGACTGTAAGAATAGCTTTGCAGGTTGACTCCTGCTGCAGCTTCTTGATTGAGGTTACAGTGTACCAGTGTATTTTTTATTGGAGACCAAGAAGCTATAATGGACAATCATCTCCCTATCTGCAAGATCCCTGCTGTCGTCCTTGAAGAGAAAGTTTGGATTCAAAATAAACTCCTGGTCTTCTCAAATTAATTTTCCACTTTAGGAAAAAAGTTAGTAGCTTTACTGAGACATATGTAACTTGTTGTTTCCTCTTGGCATTGTAATCCTACATATTGTTAATGGTAGAAAGTTGTGTATTGCAGGTTAAGTTATTTCTTCACCTGTCTACTTTGTTCCCTTTCTCATCCATTATCTTTGTTTCTCCTCTTTTCACCCTTGGATAGCTGATCTCCATGAAGAGAGAAGCCCATATAGCTCATTATTTCACGTTTTCCTCCTCACAGATGGTAACCCCACCTGCAGGTCTGCCCTTTTTATGCCATTACTAACTTCATGCTCTGTTTAAACTCTGTTATGTTTGCAACCAGGTCACCTGCTGAGGGAATGGCTACTTCTGACAAGACCCAATCTCCTATTGAGAAAATGAGCTACAGACACAGAGGCCCAATTATTATTAAGTGTTAGGATAATTGTAATTATAAGTAGAGTGTTTCATTATAATACAGCTGTTGAGGCTTTAATGCATCCCTGTAATGTGTTTTATTAATAAGCTGTATAGAATTGCTGACTTTACAATTTTCTGGATCACATTTATGATAACAAAAGAGGATATGAAAATGAATTCACTACGGGAGACCTACTGTGTTAGTTACTATGATTCACAAGTTTATTATGGTAATAAAGCAACATGAGACAATAACGTTTGGAACTGAAACACACTAATGATGCTTCATATTGTTCCAAAAACATTATGCAAAAGTGGTAAAAAGTGTTATGACTTGAAAACTCTCAAATGCAGCAGATGTCACACTACTGAATAAAAGTGAGAGAGACAGTAATGTTAGCCCCTGAATCATTTGCTTCTTCCTCCCAAGTCTTCCAAAGTGATGGGTTGGCATAAAAGGAGGATTTTTATTAATTTTTACCAAATTCCAAATCAATATTTGTGTGAGAGGCTATGTGATCTTGTCTTCACTAGACGTTTTTGTATTACACATGTTAATTTTAATGCTACAGGTCTATATACAGAGGAGTTGTAGTAAATAAGTCTTGCAGCAAAACTGTGCTGTGACTCATAAAGTGCATCATATTGGTGAAGATGGGAGTACAATATTCAATGAGGGTTGTGCAGCATGATAAGAATGATGAGAATCGTGGAAAAATTATAATTTAAAGTAAGATTTTAAAAAGTTATAAAAATATGTTAGCTCAGAACACAAGAATGGTGGGAATATTTAATGAAAAAAAGGTAGCATATGCAAAACTGATGAAAAAAATTTTCTCATAAACTGTATTGAATAGATTACTGTAGGAAATTTGCAAAGTCAAGAAAATAAAAGAAATTTAAATGGAATCTTTACCTGTAGATCATGGTAGAGATAGAATCTGGTGTCCCTAAATGCCACTAAAAATACAAGGAGAAATAAAGTTTGACTATCTCAGGCAACTGCTTAAAACAGTAAGTTCTTTCATTCATTGGACATATTCTTGAGTACCCAGCTTTCACTATTCTGAAAATGTCTTTTGTACTTAATTTTGTTTGTCAACACATTTGAGATGTGTTTTTTTTCTGAGATGGGAAATTTTTGTCCAATTGCAAAATTTAACATCAATCTATAGTTAGATGGCTCTTAATAAAGGAATGGGGTTCTGCAAGCGAATTTGAAGCCATCAGTCATTTTTGGACTCAGCTGAATGTAGTGTTAATCAGGCTGTCTCCTCTGATCTTGTATTGCATACATGCTGGACTTAACAGTGGCCTGATGTTAACTAGAAAGTAGAACAAAACTCCATGCAATTGTGGTTGCAACTCACTTTTGACTTTATGGAAATTACCAACTCCCATCACAAGAACCGTTAGGAGTCAATACACATAGTAGTAAGTAGATTACTAGGTAAAAAGTGCTTTTCTCCACTCTTGTAATGAAGAGGGTTATATGGCCTCAGTTCCATGAAGCTTGAGATAGAAATTTCCTATAATTTCCCTCTAGTAGAAAGAGATAGATAGCTGATCTAATTAACTTTCTCTTCCAAAAAAAAAAAAAAATTCATTTGAAGGTTTCTTACACATTGTCAAGGCTTAACCCTAGCTGGCAACTCAGCCCTACACAGCTACACAGTCGCTCACAAGCAGGAGAGGGGAGAGAATCACAAGAGTAAAAGTGAGAAAATTCTTGGATTCTGATAGAGAGAGTCTAATAGATAGAACACAAGCCATGTACTCAAGCAAAGCAAAACAAGAAATTAATTCACTGCTTCCCAAGGTCAGGCAGGTGTTCAGCCATCTCCAGGAAAACAGAGCTCCATCACATGTAATGGTTACTTGGGAGGACAATGCCATCATTCTGAACTTTTCTGTGTTCCTTCTTCTTTCCCCATCTTTATGTACTGAGCATGATGCCATATGCTCTGGAATATTCCTTTGATCAGTTGAGGTCAGCTATACCAGCTGGGTCTTCCCCACACTTCTTGTGCACCGCCAGCCTCTTCACTGGTGGGATGGTACAAGAAGTAGAAGGGTACTTGGCTCTGTGTAAGCCCTGCTCAGCAACAACAGAATCACATCTCTATTATCAACTTTGTTTTCAACACAAATCTAAAACTCATCCCCGTAAGAACTACTATGAAAAATAGTACCCCAGCAAAAATCAGTACAAGTATTAAAAGAGAAAAGGCAGACACCTTTTCTGGATGGACTGTATATCTTTCTGCATGTCTTTAATGGGGTTCCTCCTTTGACTTAACAGAGAAGTTTATGTTAAGTTAGGCTGAATTACCTCCATGGGGCCAATTACCTAAAACCTTGATGAGGCAGTTATTTAACAACATGCCTCAGCTAAGATGCCATGGAAGAATATTTTGTCTTATAATAGTTGGATTGGAAGGAGCCTTTGAAACGTTCTTGCGATGAGCAAGGACATATTCAAGTAGATCAGGTTCCTCAGAGCCCCATCCAAACTGATCTTATATGTTTCCAAGGATGGGACATCTATAATGTCTGTGGAAAAACTGTTCTGGTGTTTCACTACCCTCATTGTAAAAAAATGTCTTCCTTATATCTTGTCTAAATCTGCCCTCTTTTAGTTTAAAACCATTACACCTTGTTCTAGCATGACAGGACATGCTAAAAAGTTTGTCCCTATCTGTCTTACAAGCCCCCTTTAATTACAGAAAACTGCAATTAAGTTACCCCAAGGTCTTCTCTTCTCCAGACTGGGCAATCCCAATTCTCTTAGCCTTTCCTCATAGAAGAGGTGCTCCCTCCATCTAAGTCTCTTGGTGGCTCTCCTCTGGATTCAATCCTACTAGTCAGTGTCCTTCCTGAGCCGGGGAAGAGCTCCAGAGCTGGCTGCTGCACTCCAGGAGAGGTCTCACAAGAGTGAAGCAGAGGAGCAGAATCACCACCTTCAACCTGCCAGTCACGCTGCTTTTGATACAGCCCAGGATGCAGCTGCCTTTCCTGGCTGTAACTGCACATTGACAACTCAGGTCCAGTTTTTCATCCACCAGTACCCCAAGCTTCTCTTGTCAGGACTACTCTCAATCCCTTCATTCCCCAGCCTGCATTGATACCAGGAATTGTCCCAACTCAGGTGAAGCACCGTGCACTTGGCCTTGTTGAAGCTCATGAGTTTCCCTTGAGGCCAACTTCTTGGGCTTGTCCAGGCCTCTCTGACTGGCATCCCATCTCACGTGTGCCAGCTGCACCACTCAGATGGGTGTTGTCTGCAAACTTGCTGAGCATGCACTTGATCTCTCAGTCTATGTTATTGATGACAATGTTAAACAGTGTTAGTTCCAGTACAGACCCCAAGGAACATCACTTGCCATTGAACTCCATCTGGACATCGAGACATTGACCACTACCCTCTGGACGTGATCATCCAACGAAATCTTCCTCCACCAGACTATACACCAGTCAAATCCATATATCTCATATTTAGAGAGGAGGGCGTTCTGGGGAACCATGTCAGAGGCTTCACAGAAATCCAGACAATTGACACTTGTAGTTCTTCCCTTGTCCACTGATGTGGAAGGCCACCATAGAAGGCCACTGGGTTGGTCAGGCAGGACCTGCCCTTGGTGAGGCCATTCTGGCTGTCTCAAATCACATCCCTGTGCCTTAGCATAGGCTCCAGGAGGATTTGTTCCATGATCTGTTTCCTGAGGCTGTCAGGATGGCGTTTCCCAAGGTCCTCCTTTCCACCCTTATTAAAAATGTGTGCAATCTTGAATTAATTGCCACCGAATTTTACAAGATGTAATGGCCCATGCTTCACAGTGCTGATCAGTTAGAAATCTGGTGAGTCTCAAGGTACCCTACCATTCTTAGACACTTCATTTTTCACTGATTATTGAGCAATGCACTGCATCAAAAGAAAGGTGAAATGAGAACTGGAAAAGAAGACTAGAGTCCTGAAAAATTTCACGAGACTTAAAAGTACTTGGAAATGTGGAAGAATTAAACTTCAGTTGAAATGTGTAATAAATGGGTGGTAGCAGAAAAGACGTTTAGAGGTAGCCTTATTTCTAAAGCAGCTATTTCTGAAGTATTACCTGATTTTAATACTGCTCAGTTAATTCAAGCAGAGAACGCTAACTCTATAACTATTAGAGATATGAGAGGTACTTAGTTTCATGCAAAATAGATGGAAAGGTGCTTTTAATAGAGTTTATTAAAAGAAAACCAGAGAGAAATTTGTATGGCATCTGTGGATCAGATCTCTTCTTGTAATTTGGGAGAGTAATTGGAATCCCCTATTAAGAAATAGAAATAGAGGGGCAATTTAAAAATAGGACAAACAAACATTCAAAGAACCTGATTGAAAGCAAATTTGAGATAGCAAAATAAGCAGAATTTACTAAGCAAAGGAAATTACCTGAACAAAAGTGAATGTGATGGAGAATGGATAGGATTCCTGAACTGTTGGAGAATGTACTATGAAGAATTATATTAAAATAGAAAGATATGGGAAATTAAAAATTGGAGTACATTTAGAACTCTGCACAGTGGAGGACAAAGCCAACTCTACACATTTTGGAAAAAACAGAAGAAATTATTATGAACATAAGAGATTGCAAGTATCAAAACAGAATATGCCTTATTGACAAAGAAGATAAACTACCATTAATTTAGAAGACCTATTCCTAAATTATTATATTATTATTATTATATGAAGAAATGGATAAAAACTACATAGGAACGATACTAATTTGACGTGATACAAAAGACGCTGTGGTGCCAGAAATAACGAAATTAGCACTGTTAAAGATATCCGTAGGTAACAAAAATGAGACAGGATAATTATTTATGTCTTAACCAGTTTATTTTGTCCACAAACATAAATATGTCAGATAAATATATGTGCCAATATATAGATGAAGCTCCATTAAAAAAAATTATACCACAGAATTATACCACATATAATTAGATTATACCTGTCCACTCATTTTACTTCAACATAAATGGAAAAAAATACCTCTGAGTATGCATATAGCAAGGATGAAGGTTCTGAAAAAGTTCATCATACTCTGAAGTAGAGTTCAAATCTTGTTTTAATCTTGATATCAGAAATAGAAGAGAAAATGTATAATTACTTCATATGCTTTGTTATTGTTGCACCATAGCAAAAAAAGCAAAATCTTGGATAAATTGCTAAGAAAGCTAGGTATTTATCCTTATAGATAGGCTCAAAGTAGCAAATACTTAGAAATTAACTTTTTCAGTTAACTGCAAGGAGAAACACTTTTTGAGAGTTGGCTGATGCCAGATACTTTCTAATTTGATTCAGTGTCCAGGTCCTGGCATATGACCATATAAAACTAGAGCTCGTATTTATGCACACTGTATAGTTCCTTGGAAAATGTCATTTCCTCTGACTGCTGTCTGATGTTTAGCTCTTTTTGCATATCACTGGGAAATGCAACAGATTTATTTATTTCATAGAGACAGACAATTTTTGTACAGATGAGGTTTTGTTCAGAAAAGTATCAGTAAAAATTGTGGACAGAGACTCCAGTCAATCTTAGAAAAAACCACAGCTTCTGGACTAAATCTAAACAAACAAGCAAAAAATTAAGCTTGTGTTATTGAAAATATTCCTGGGAAGATATTAAGATGTAAGAGAAGATGACAGTTAAACTGTTTTGGTCGTCAGCGTGCCTGCCATAGCAGAGAAGAAAGGATACTTAGCGGTAAAAATGAACACTAATTCCATGGTTATTTCAGTAACCCCAGAGTGCTACAGTGCAAAATTCTCCAATAAAGCTAATATGCAAATTCTAATACAGAATATAAAGAATTGAAATAGGTTTTGTTTATTTATTTACAGTATTTTTTAACATTACATAATTGTTCAAAAATTAATGTTAGACCTTTAGAACTGTTGTAATCAACAGAAAACTAAGGATATGTCTGTTGTAATCTAGTAAATATATCTTTGCAGACTCTCCAGTGACAGGTTAGTTGCCTGGGAATATTTGCAATACACCTGACTTCCTGCTTTGATTGCATTTCCTTACTCATAGTAATATATGAATGTTAAAAACCCCATGTTTCATGATAGCTAGTTCTAAAAGCTATGGATTATTTAAAAAACTATGTTTTATTGTGTTCATATAAAGAAGATAAATCTGTTCTTAGTGTCAGGTAAGACAATCTTTAGAGGGAAATTGCTAGCTCAAATTGACTTTGAGCTGCTTATTGACCATTTCTGTGATTTATTCCTGAATTTTTTTTTGTGTTGACAAATATCTTCCAGTACAGATATACAGATTTCCACCATAAATGTACAGATCAGACAGATTTTGGACTTCTAGATCCAATTTCTAGAGTAGTATTTAACTTTCTTTTAGAAAAGCATGACAACCTAACTTTTCTGCAACATCTATAAAACTCCTTGTATAGTGCTTGATTTTCTTTCAGAATTTTTGGTCACAGGCACACAAAACTACACTTGAGTTCCATTTAAAATATTAATATGTAATCTTTCTTTTAACTTAACTTCCATGTAAATAGCTGCTTATTTTTAGGGTTTTTTTCAAATCACATTATATATCTTATTGTCTGAAAAGGTAGAATTCATTCATTAGGAAAAAGTCGAGATATTAGGCAGAAACCATCAGCAGGTCATTGACCATTTCCCCTTGGATTATGGAGCTTCATTCTGCTCATGTTCCTGTTTTCCAGCCCAGGGAGCTCAGTAGCTGGAGAACAACTGCTGTTACTATCAAAGACTGAGTCAAAGAAAGCATTTTCCTCGTCCTTTATCACTATCATTTCCCACACTCCCAAAAAAGCATGAAGATTCTGCTCTGCCCTTCTTTAGCTGCTAATCTATTTGTAGAAACTTTTTTTACAGTCTTTTATAGCTGTTGCCAGATTAAGTCTTATTTAAACTTTGGCCCTCCTAATTTTTTCCCTGCATAATTTCATAACATCCTTCTGAGCTGCCTGTCTCTTCTTCTGAAGGTCATAAACTTTCCTTTTTTCCCCTGAGTTCCAGTCAAAGCTCTCTGTTTCTCTGGTTTGGTCTTCTTTTCCATCAGCTTGTCTTTTGGCACAAGCTGGTGGCCTGCTCCTGAATCCTTAAGATTTCCTTCTTGAAGAATGTCCAGGCTTCCTGGACTACTTTGCTCTTCACGACGGCCTCCTGAGGGACTCTCTCAACCAGTCTCCTAGGCAGTCAAAAGCCTTCCCACCAGAAGTTGAACATGGAAATCCTGCCAGCACCCCTCCTTACTTCTGAAGTTAAATCTATTGTTTCAGGATTGCTGTGCTCAGGACCATCACATCAAACACAATTCTTTTTCTGTTTGCGAACAGTAGGTCCAACAGGATACCTGCCCTGGTTGGGTCCCCAAACAGCTGTATCAGAAAGTTATTTTCCACACACTCCAGACTGTTTCCTCTCTGCTGCTTTGTATTTCCAGCATACACCTGGTATGTTGAAGTCCCCCATAAGGAGAAGAAAGAGTGAGACTTCTCACAGATGCTTATAGAACATTTTGTCTGCCTCTCCATGCTGGTTGGGTCTATAATAGTCTCTAACTATGACATCTGCCTTCTGGGCCTTCCCTCTGATTCTTACCAATAAATACTCAACCCTATCCTCACCATCATTAAGTAAATTAAATGCAATGCCTGATGTAATTAAAGTCTCAATACAAAAAGAGCTTTTCAAGAAAGATGAGGCTCAACTGGAGAGAGTCTAGAGGAGAATGATTTCATCTCTTGAAAACACCATCTCTAGAAAAAGGAGGTCTGGAGATCTTTCAATCTTAATCCTTTTGACAATAAAATATCAGTCAGATCCTTAATAACGGTGGTACTATATCACAGCAGCCAGGGTTTCTGAACTACATATTTTGTAAAAGAAAATGTTTATAAAGTTTTAATGTTGTGGATTACTGGTTAATATTGTATACCTTAAAAGGTTGTTGTGAGAAATCATAACTGGACCATAGTCACTCTTCTGCAGAGGCTCCTGTCTGGTACTGACAACTAAAATTGATATACTAAGTGAAACATTCTGCTGAGATACTTAGCTTTTAGTGATTTGTAAACAACATAATTCACCATTTTCAAGGCTAAATAAATATAATTATGAAGATTACCAAGGTATATTTGTAAAGATATTCAGGGTTCAGACTTGAATTATAAAAGCTCATGACTGAAAATAATTTCTTCATGTGAAACCAGGAGATCCAGGATGTTTAAAAAAATTTAGTAAAATCATTTTATGTCAGTGCTTAGACAGCTTCATGGAAGAAAGACGTTGGCTGCATGCAGGCTGTAAGTGATCAACTGTCTTCCCCTGACTGAAAAAAAAGAAGAAATACTGAGACTTGTCAGAGCTTTTGTTATAACCAAAGGTTCAATGGCAAACTAAAGATCTATTTTCTCCGAAATTCCTGAATAGCTTTGTTGGAATCAAACTGCCTAGAAAAACAAAATAAATTTTAAAAAATCTTACCATATCCTGTGCGCTTCTCGAAGAAGGATTGAGATCTTTGATTCCTGCTTTATGTATCAAATCTCTGACTTATGAGTCATGCAAGTGTGTCACAATATCCTACCATATGTTGAGCTATGTTGGAACTATAGCAGTGTGAACGATCGACCCCAGCATTCACTTGAGATGACTATAGAAAACATGTCATAGTGGCAATATCTGTCAACTTTTTTTTCATTACTCTCTGTAAAAAAACCCAAACTAATTCTTAGATATTTTTAAAGGAAAGATGTTAAAGCACCGCTGGCTTTCGAGGGGTTTTTAGATTTTTTAATTTGATTGGTTAGTTGGTTATAAAAGAAAGTGAAACATCACTGAAAATGAAAGGGAAGAATTTTTAAATGTCATGATATGATCATTTTAGTTGCAAGGACTATCCACAAATTTCAAATAACAGAAAATATCTTTCTGTTTTACACCTAAAATTTCAAAATATTTACTTTCAATGTAGATGGGTTTTCATTTGATACAGAACAACAATAAAACCCCTTTCTAAGACCTCAAATTGTTGTCAGAAAAGCCCGTCAGTGAAAATGTTTAATCATATATTGCGTAAAAAGAAACAGCCAAACTGAATTCCCAGTTTGGTGTATCAAAGATACAGCTAAAATTTCCCTCATTTGAAGAAAATATAATATATTAGTATATTAAGATACTATATCATAATAGATAATAAAATAATTTAATTAAAATACTTTTGTTGTTGTTGTCCTATAATTGCCTTTTTTCCAAATAAACATTTTCATTTTACAAGAACTTTTTCCTTCATAGGTGATTGTCCAGGTAGTAGAAATATATATTTAATTTCTGATCTCCAAAATGAGCAACTCTTATAGTATGGAGAACAGCCTCTTTATACAAACGTAATGGTTCAGAATAAAAAATATCTGACTCTCATAGATATTTCTGTGCAGGTTAAAACTGTAGAAAATGACACTAGCTAAAATGAAATTGCTGCTTAATTATGAACGTTCTTTGTGTGTTATACTTTAAAGAAGACAGTTAATAAGCCTGAGTACAGCAGCACTGTGACCAGTATGGGCAAATCCCCAAACCTCTTTTATTTATGTAAATAAAATACTAAAGAAGAGCCAGGTAGTGATGTTGGGATTCAGATAATTTGAAGCATCTTGAAAACTGTGATCTTTTCAGATTTTTGAGAACCACATTCATTGGCTTTGTTTTGTTACATGAACATCCATTGGAGTATCAGCCAGGTTCCAGAAGTACGGTTTTATGCCTTATAAACATGTGATTTTATTCATCACCTCAGTCAGGGGTATTGAAATTTCATACTGAGAAGGATCAGGTCAAAAATTACTGTGCTTCTCTGAGGGTGTCTGTTAATTATCACAATCAAAGCCATAAATAGATATTAACTGCTTGTCTAGTCACTCTCATCTATGCAACAATATGGTTTAGAAAGGACAGTGATATAATACCTGGAATATTTGATCTCCAAAAGACAATCTCTTCAATTATTTATGGCTTACAACATAAGCATATTCACTGGTTTAGTTTAAGGTTTGTTTTGAGCTGGGTGAGTAGGTGTGAAAAGAGAGTAAGTAGCTGTCTCTTTTTTAATTTTGCTCTTGTTCTGCCACAAGGCTTCTTTTTGGTAATATATCTATTAGCTATCTCGTAGAATCTGAAGAGAGAAAAGAGTTCATGGGTACGATTTACCAGTCAATTGTAGAGCACAGAACTTGTTTATAAAACATTGATGTATAATAAAAATAAGACCCATCTCTCCCTTTAATGTATCACACTCTTTTTGCCTTAATTTATTTCAAAACAGCCTAATTTAGAATGTAATATGCCTATCTTTAAAATAAATTTACATATAAATTGTAATATGGAAATATAACTTTTTGCAAGAATCAAGGAGAATCAGACTTAAATCATTAATCAAAAATAGCAATACACATATAATTTTATTTATTCCATTAAATATTCATAGGATTGTAGCAGTTTATTGCTATTACTTAACCAAATTAGATTCAAATAGATGGCCAAGAGGTCACTGCCTTCAAAACCCATAATAATCCTTTCAGGCATCCATTCCCATAGGATAGCTTAAAACTGAGCTTTAGTTTATTACTGTGATAAGATAATTTGAAGTTTTAGAGAGCCAACAAGTGAAAAGAGCTGTATTAATCTCCTGGCACTTTAAAAGACCATGAGTTAAGAATATTCTACAGCAGAGCACTGAAGGATTTTCTGTGATTTAGCATAAAATTTGCAAAACTGTTGAATGTCTGCTTCTGAGAGAAAATATTTTCAATCTTCTGCTATTTAATTTGTAGCTTTTTATTTGTCTAAAAAACTCCCAAACTTCTTGGTTTTATCCTACTTTAACTTCTGTGTTTCAATTCTAGTGTCTTCATTATTAGTAGAATGGCAAGTATACTGCAGCTTTCATGTTGGTCAAGTAGTCAAGCTATGTAAAAGAAAGGTTGAAAAACTCATTTTCTGTCTCTACAAATGTAATAAATAAACTACATGTCCCCTGAATAGCACCTCTTTATTTTTCTTTCTCTTTTTTTTTTCTTTTGTGAAAATGAACTAACAAAGCAATCCTAACCTCATGGGAAGAATAAGAACTCAGAGCACTGTGAATTGGTGAGTGACTGCTCTATTGACACATAACATATTAACTAACATTAACTAGGCCAAGTGTCATACAAAGCAGTTTCAAGCTTTTCTGGCTTCTACCCTCCGTTTTCACTTTTTAACCACCTCTGAGACTTAGAGCTCACTTTGGAGGAGAGTGCTTGACTATTGGAAGTATCCTCCTCATGAATCAGAAACTATTCAAGACAGGGATGTTTAATATTCTGAGATCATCTCAAGCTGCCTCAATTGGTCTCAAGAGGGCTGTTAGTGTTTAAGATATCAGTGTCATAATGCCAAACTTGATCTAGGGAGGCACAGTGAGGTCAGAACACCAGAGCAATGGCATGAGTCATTACTGAAATGATGCCTACATGGGTGCTGTGGTTAAATGGCCCACTTTTTTGTGGGTGTACAATGATTATCAAGAGTGAAAAATCCTACTTACCTAGAAAATAACTATTTATTAAGCAGTGAAGCTGCTAATTTTTAAGTGATTTAGCAGTACTAGGTTAGATTATGAAGTTATTCTTTTAACAGCCTTGAGAACATAATAGCGATGAAACTGTAAGGGTGGTAAATGAGGTTATGTAGACATTGTGTTGAGGACTGGAAATGAGATATGCATTCTTAACTTGGACTGTGCTGTGTAGGTGATTTTGTCATAGATGACTTGTGTCTGAATTTTTCAGTAGTATCAATTTTCTCTTTCACACTCCATCAGTAGAAATATTTATGAATATTATATTATATTCACACATATCTAGAAAAGTGTTCAAAGTTCTGTATATTTCTGTTAGAGCAAACAAGAGATGTTATCTTCATCTTGTACGTTGAGGAGATGAGGGATTTTCCTCAGTTCCTGGGAGAGATGTTTCTGCAGCCAGCCTTCAGAAGAGTTAATAATTTTCTCACCAATTAGCCAGAGTAACTGAAACTTCTTGAGACCCACCAGATTTCTCAGTCTAATTTGGTCACTGACTTTGTTTATATTGGTACCTTAAATGTTGTCTTAAATTCCAAGGTAGTGGATATGGCATGAAGACAAAGGATTAAAAAATTAGTGTGTTCATATGGTCAGTTTCATTCCCAGTTTTTCTCCAGGGCACTGGTCCATTGACTGTACAAATTACATTCATGTTGGCTTACTTCTGGGTTTTCCGTGTTCTGAGTCAGCTAGATGTCTCTGGAGTAAAAGGTGGGCTTGGTTTAAATTACAGTTTTCAATAGTGATGGCTCCTCACAGATATAATCTGTGTTCTTGACAGATATTAGATATACTAGGTATGTACCATGTTCTTCTTTTTGGTCTGGGAAAACTTCTACAACTATTCAAAAACTCTGTATACACATCCACTAGCTTTTTAATTTACATCATAACTCATACGAAAACAAGATTCTTTGCTCCATATTTGTGCTTTCAGATTGAATAAAAAGAGCAATTTGAATGTTAGTATTATTAATTTTACGTTGCTGTGCCTGAGATGAGATGAGATGAGATGAGAGGAGATGAGATGAGGTGGACTGTAAAGAATAGTGAAATGCATACCATTGAAACCAAGTAGACAGTTAGCAAGTGTTTTGGCTGTGTGAGGAGCCATCTAAATATGGTGTGCTCCAGCAAGCACTTTGAATACTGCATTTAAAAACCTTATTATAGATTTACAGCACTTGAAAGATGAAAACTGATCGATATAAAACAAAGAGAAGAATGGGTAAGAATAGCATTTTGGCAATTCAATACAGTTGGAAGATGACAAAATTTATCTGGGTTTGGTAGGGTTTTTCTTTTTCCTATTTCTACTATAGAGTTATTTGTAAGAGAAAAGAATTGGAGAGATACATTTAATACTGAAATTTTTTTCAAGACCGTTTAATCTGTATTAATGTGACCCCATGCTGCTGTCATGGCCAGTGAGACCTATTATCACATGCTGAATTTTAGTTGTAAAAGTTACAAATACCTGGGGGCAGCATTAATTATAGCAAGCAGTTTAACCTCAGAAAAGATAAAAATCAATTGGTGAAGCCTGAATGGAAACCACACAGCTGCTCTTTAATTCATATTAGAAAAACAGAATTTGTCTTCCTAGAACCGAGTACTAACTGTATGCTTTTAAAAGATATAACTCTTTGTCTGTTTCTGAAATACTAAACAATGGTCAGAATAATTTATGAAGTGTTATGCATAGAAAGAATCTCTACCCTTGTAGTCCTCACCCTTAGGGATGAGACATAGCCTTTGTAAGGTGTCTTACTGCTCTTCAGAGTCAACTGTACTGCAACTGTTACTGTAGTTACACTTCAGTAACAAACTAATTGATTGACTGATTTAGGGTAAGCAAAGGAGTGAAAGATAAGAAATACATTGTTTTGCATTTGAATATAGTCTGTGTGCACATGTTGAAAGACTACTCACTTGAAAGGACGCAAAAACATTTGTGGATAACTACAATAAGCATGGTTGGGGCACTCTCTGAAGAGATGCCAAGAGTTTATAGTAGTTGCTACAGAGCTTAGACAATTTAGTTATAATTATACAGAATAACTCTTTACTAAAGAGAAAGGATATTTTGAAATACAGAGTTCTCCCACATGTTTTAGAAGCTGGAATGACAGACTATATTGGCTATATTGAGATGGGAAGTCATGCAAACTTGCCAGCACTTGTTACTCATTAAGGACAGTTTTTTGAACTGAATGTGTAGTATTCAAGTGAGGGTTAAAGCATAGATGTAACATAAGCATACGTTTTCAGGTGAAATTAAACAATTTGTTGGTTGTTGGCTTGGGTATATGTCTCTACCTGACCCCTAGCATGTCTCATGTAGAGTTGAAATTACTATTTATACTATTTTAATCCATGAAATTCTAAAATGTGTTTCAAGGAAGCAAACAAGCAAATATTGTCTCCCAGCTGGTTTAGAATTGGAGAGCTAAAAAAAAAGAAAATTTCATCTATTCCATAGCAAGGCTTAGAATTTAATAAAAATTACACAAATATGTCTTTGGGATTTAGGAAAATAGCCAGAAGGACTAGAAAAAATCTATCCAAGATATACTCCTTCTATATATATTTTAATATTTTTTTAGTGATTGGCCTGATTCTAACCTTTCATTGTTTTTAAATTGCTCTAAATATAATGACCTTGATCAAGTTTTTTTTAATTTACACAGGTGTAATTGAGATTTGAGTAGGACCCAGATGTGCACTCATGATTGCTGCTGCACTTGGCATTCAGTTTCTATAATTTCTTGGCCAAGTTTAAGCAATGAAGCCATCTGATTTCTGAGACTGAAACATCTTTTGTGTTACTGTTCCTTCCAGCAGCTGCAGCAATACAGCATGACCTGCCCTAATTGAGCATATTAGAATTTTCCTGAAATATTGCACTTTCTTCATGCCATAATTGTTAGTTCTGGTAGAAACTCTTTCTTCAGTTCTTGGGTTCTGTTGCAATCAGGATCAAGGATCAGACAGCTAAATTATCTTGTTTATATAAAGATTACAAAAATATGAAGAATGGAGACAAATAATAGATTACTATTATTTTGTGCTTCTTTGTATATTGGTTTAGTGCTTGGAACCGGCCATTTCAAGCAGAGGTATATTTCTGTGAAAATATTAATTTGGCTAGCATTTCAGGGTTTTCATAATAGATCTGAAAATATCATAAAATATCACCCATTCTTTTATGTTGATACCCATAAGTAGCCTCATCTAACTGTGGAGAGCAAAAGTATCTGGAAACCTTATGCTTGTAATGAAGTGATACTAAACATAAAATCTGTTTAGATGGTGTTTATAAAGGTTATTCGAACTGCTGGTTGTTGATGAGTTAAAGCCCAATCATGTGAAAATAGGCATTGACACGTCTAAACAAAAGTTTTAATAGAGGTGAAAAGAGATTTCTTCAAACCATTCAAAATGGTTTTACTTCTCAGTGTGAAAAACCTCATATCATTCTGGTTTAGAAATAGACAACCTAGGATGTGCAATCTCCCCTTACTGCAATAGGTGGTGAATCAATACTTCTCTTCCACATACTTTATTCAAAGGTATCATGTTTTCAGATTGTTGATGCCCTACTTGGTGTTAACCAATTAAAGATATGAGTAGACTGTATGCTCTAGGCTTTTCTAAAATATAATAATGGTTATTCCATATTGATATAATGTTACAAAAAAAAAAATCTTAAAAACAGTTTGCCAATCCCAAGACTAAAAATGTTTGTTTACTGTGAGCCATGACTTTATGTCCTCCTGCAGTTGGTAAGGAATGACCTCAGAGTACTCAAACGTCTTTCACGTAGTCCCTGTTATATGAACACATTGAGCTTCAGAGGGATAACATATCACGTATCACAACTAACAGAGTATTCTCATATATTACCTTCTTTCAGTAGATAGGTTACTGTAATTATTTCATGTGTAAGACACACAACAATTTGTCTTCCTGGTTTAAATGAAACATTACTTCATAGATACCTATTTCCAACAGCAATGAACTTTCCTTCAATTAGTCTAGACTGAATAGTCTCTGATAACCCTACTGTGAAATTACTGAAAGAGCAGACAGATATTCAGCTTCATTTTGAACCTCATCTCTTCTAGTTGTAGAGAACTCTAAACAGCATGCCATTTATCATATCCTAAATTAAACAGCTGGAGAGCTGCTATAATATTTCAGTGAACTGTATTGTCATTTGCAAGGTTATTCAGAAATCCTTTGGTAAATGAACCACATGTATATGCTGCAACTCTGCTTCCCTACAAAAGCACACATTGTCCAAATTCTACTTCCTAGTTGATATACCACTTTTATATTTTATTTCAAAATGAAGCACAGGAGGCTCCCTCTGAATGTCAACAAACACTTTTTAACTGTAAGGGTGTGTCCTGGTTCTTGGCAGAACAGAGTTCATTTTTTCACCCTAGCTATGAGGGGGCAGAAACTGGCACTGTGTGGACATTTCTAGGTTGTTATTCTACACCACCTCACATCACTGACACAGGGCAGAAGGGATTCTCACTTCTGAGAGGGAGGGGAGTGTGAATTATGGTTGGGAAGGGAGAGGGGGCTCACAAAGGATCTGCTGCCATTATCATTGTCTTAGGGGTCACGTGGTGCCAGGTTGGTCAATGAGCATTTTCACATGTAAATCATCCTATTTTAGTATATTTTTGTTATTGTTTGTGTTGCTCTTACTGTTCATTTTCTTACCTCATTGCTGTTTCCCATATATTGTTCTTACCTCTACCTTTTGTCTTTCTCATCAGAGGGAGTGGAGGGAGGGGAGTGGTTTGTGGTTTTCGTTTTAGTGGAAGTTGGAATTAGAATGAGCTGGAATTATTGAAAAGAAGGACAGAGTCTGACAAGAGATTAAATATGTGGAAAGTGAAGGCATTGGGTCCATAGGATGCAGCATGTATATTCACTGCAGTTTAGAAACAGCTGAAAACTTCTGATTTGCAGTCACATGAAACTGGCAGCTGTATCCTAGAAAAGTTTAGCTTTGTGTCAGTGTAAGGTAGTGTCAATATTTAGTGTGCTAATGAGAAGTACATCAATATATGAAATCCAGATTCCATTAAAGCCATCAAAATCTGTGCTCCCCTGAAGCATGTTTGACTTGAGTAGACTTGAATTTAATTGCAGACATTTAATAAGAATGTAGAAAAAAATTAAATGTAGCTTTGTTAGGCTTTGGTTGTTGAAGCATTGAAAGAACATAAATATTTGATATTTCAAGAAGGGTTTGCAACAGACAAGAGCAAAGTCTCTTTTATATATTAGTCCCCAGATGATGTAAGATCCACACATCCAAAGACATAATGGTGTCAAATAATACAATAACTGTAACAAATATAGTAAGTGTAATGTAACATCAGATAACATAATGTACTCTTTCTAGAACTCAAATATTCATTTTTTTGTATCAATAATAATCAGTGAAAATCGAATAAAAATGAATTAAATGACCACTCAAAGCATTAACATTTTAATGTTCACAAGATAAATCTTTTACACATGTTATAAAGTCTTTGTGGGTTTTGGAATGTTTAAAGCTGGAAAGCATTAGTTTATATTCTGTATTTTTTTCAGTAAACTCCTGGGGGAAATACTTAGATTTGCTTGTACTTACTTCAGTTATACCACTAATAACTTTGGTTTACTCACCCCCTTTGATCACAGATTTAGGTTTTGTCAGGGCTGACTCATATTGCAGAAGAACTCAGGATAAACAGCTTGCTATTCAGTTTTCATAGGAGGTATTGGAAGTCCTGTTCGCCTTGCCTTGACACTCAAGATTCTGTGCCAGTGAGGCTGAAAGTTGCCTTTTTGCATAACTGCAATTTTGAAGCCTAGAAAACAGTAGCCTCTATGTGATAGTGATACTAATGCACTTTTCTGTGTTATTTTTTACTTCCTCCTATTTACTCTGTCTTTCTCAAGAGTCTGCTTCCAACTCATTGCTACTATATTTCTTTGGGCACAAACACAAACAACCCCACAAACTTATTAATTTAATTTCATACTCATCTAGTTGTTAGAGGATCAGAGATAGCTCTTTATCCTGTATGTGTCCGTAATCTACCAGTATCTCTTTCAGATCATCCTCTCCTCTGGATGCTGTACAAAGCACTGTTCTTTAAGGTAGAAACTTTCAACTTCAGCATGGCAGCCTTTCAGTTATGAAGTCTATATATTCTGAGAATGTCTTTCTTATTGTTTGGGAAAGAAGTCTCTCTTTTTTGTAATTTTGTCTGTTTTAGGCAATAACACCGAACATGAAAAATTTTGTAATTATAGGTGTTGTAGAGGAGAGACATTTTATGGTTGCTATGCCAGAAAAGTTGGAAAGATAAACACCATGTTTCAGATGCTTGATTTAGTCAGAAAAATTTGAAAATTAATTCTTGTGTAATTGCCTTAGATACAAGTAATTTTCCTGTCCTACTAAAAAACCTTCTCAGAAGCCTTTCAGAGTTTCTTTCTCATTTATATTTTATTGCATCCCCTTATTTACAGTTCAATTATTTTAATTCACCTTTCAAGCAGAAGTTCAGTTGGAAATACGTATTCCAGGTACATCTTGTTGACCTTTCCTAGACTCATGAAGAGTTGGTGCTGCCAGTCAGTTATACTTTAGTGATAAAGCTAGCCAATTGGTCCTAGAAAACTATACCAGGACAGGAGATGTCGAACATTATGGAGCAGCATCATGCAAAATCTTCCTAAGGAGCTGTTGGGTCTCACTGTTAGAAATGGGAATTACAGTAAAGAACTAATGCTTCTGTCAACAAACATAATGGAAGTCCAATTTGTAGGGTTTTATTGGTTGTTCGGTTTAGGTTTTTTTTAATTAGACGGCTGTAGAGGTCTAGTTACAAATAACATGTGCAGTAATTAGTTCTGAAATACAAACTTTCTGTTTAGTCACCTGTCTCTGTACCAGATGGATATTGACCCTTTGTAACTCATAGTCTTGGAAACACCAAACTAAACAACATAATAGTTGAGATGTATTTTTTTCCTCTAGCGTGACAACTAACATTTGAATAAGTGTTTGCTACAAAGAGTTCTCTTGTGATGTCTAAACCTATCAAAATAAATTAATGAAGAGATTTCTGACCTTGCAAAGACTATTCTTCAAGAAACTACACAGTATTTAGACAAGATTTATTGAAACTTTGGTTGAAATGACAGCTCAACATCCACTTCGAAGTAAGTTCAATTAAATTAGCATTCCATCACAGGATATTAGTTTCATGGTGCATAAAGAAATTATAGGCTGATATTTGCATATATGGAAATATATAAGAGGAATGAAGCATATAGAAAGAGGAGGAAGCAGAAATAATAATATTAATTTGTTGTTATAACTATCTGTCAAGATAAAATAATTTTATAAGTGGCTCTAGTGAAAGACACATCAACTCACTACTGATAGTTAAAAAATTGCCTTTCTATGCTACCCTTTTTTCATTTGTCTAGGTTTTCTTAAGTTATTAATTTCCTGGTAAAAAAGAAAACAAAAATCAAAAAACCCACAAACCATCACCATCAAACAAAACTATAGCAAAAACCCCCTAGGAGATACAGCAATATAAAGATTTTGAGAAAACAAGAGAATTTTTACAATTACTTTCATTAATTTTTTTAGAGAAGAGGAATGAAGCTAAAAAGTATTTCACGTACTGCGTAATGATTTCAAAGTGTTTAGGTGGGATTTGTCTCACTAGGTATAGAGTTTAGATGTGTCTATCTGAGCTTTTTATGCAGGTCTTACTTCATAGTCAGTAAAATCTGGTTGATATAGCAAATGGAAATTAGGACATGATTCATTTCATTGTAAAACCGGCATTAAAATTGTTCAGCATATCTGCTTCTTTTTATTCACTGCTAAGGGACATTATGTGATTTGCTTTCTAGGATGGGACTTGGACATCTGGACTTATCCCAGCAATTACTACTACTATTACTATTTTCTTTATTTGTGCCTTGATGTTCTTACTTGTGAAAAGTATTTCTTATATTTACGTTTATTAAACCCTCTAAAATTGAGAGATGAAAAGTGCTATACAATATCAAAGTTTGCCTAGGATTGGGAGCCATTAAAGTATATGTAGGCTTTTAATTAATCTGTGATATTAGGACCAGACTTTCCATTCCCAAGGTAGCTTCACAATATATTCTAAGACATTATCTCTTAACCAGTTTCCATTTTAAAAATGTATGGAGACTGGATGGTCCACATCATGAACTAGTCAAATTCGGGATTTTTACAGGGAAATGAAACAGACACCTGCTGATAATTATATTTTGGGAATGTGTGACATGATAACCTAATAAAATCTAAGTAGTAGAATATCTCGAATATATGTAATAAGGTTTGTCAAGGTATGAAAACGTTTCAACCCTCATTTCTACTTCTCTTTGCAATTATTGAAAATGTTGAGCTAATTTTTATCATTCTAGAAAAGATTAATCC
Organism: Atrichornis clamosus; assembly: GCA_013400975.1. Classification (NCBI taxonomy): domain Eukaryota; kingdom Metazoa; phylum Chordata; class Aves; order Passeriformes; family Menuridae; genus Atrichornis; species Atrichornis clamosus. The sequence goes on along the minus strand of WBMZ01004435.1, from coordinate 19,875 downwards.
TACTTATGTGTTGAAAAATTGAGATGACCAATAACAGAGACCTAATTCCTTTCTTTCACATTGTTTGCACTTCGTTTAACCTAAGGATGAGGGAACTGCAGGGAGAAATAGGATGTAAAATAGTAAAAACTAAAAACATGGAAACACTTAAGGTCAGTTTGGACAGATCTTCAAACAACTTGATCTGGTTGAATATGCCCTGGGTTATTGCAGGAGAGATTGGACTAGCTGACATTTAAAGTTTCCTTCCAATACAAAGCACTCTATGATTCTATGAAAAACTAATAATTCAGTATAAAATGAATATAAGGTCACAAATCAGTTTACTGAACTTATGCTAAGAGTATGGCATATGGATATGACAAAGATTATGACATAAAAGCATTGTATAAGAGTGTATCTTAATTGTTTTTAAGAGAAACAGTGATCATTTGCCCATGTCTAAGATCATCACTTAAGTGCCTAAGCTTCTGAAGGAATTTTAAATTTTAGATCCCTGTCTGAGATGAATAAAAAATGTATCCTTTGCTGAGCTGGGGAAGTTGATGTGAGAGAGGTCTGACAAATCCGTTTTCATGTTTTATTACCGTTTTATTACCAGGGTGACTGCTGTGAATTTCAGATCTCGTTTAATATAAGTAGAAAGGAAGTACATAATTCAATGTATTTTACTACTGATCAGACTAACTTTTTAGGCTTTATGTTTTTGAGCACCTTAGTGTTTATACAGTCTTCTGAACGGGCATCCAGTTCCTGTGCAACAGTCTGAGAGCTCACATTCAAGTCTTCCAGTGACGTCATGTTTCATCATAGGTGCTCAGCTGCAGTCAAAAATAAGGGCATTTATTTGTCGGTTTAGAAACATGGAAGAAAATTACTCTACTCTGAAATAATGTAGTGTATTGCATTAGTGTGGTATGGTTTAGATAGCAGAGGGAGATACAGGGGTGTTCAACAGAACTGCTGGCCAAAACTGAGCCAATCAGCTATACCAGTAGCACCACTGTGATGACATATTTAAAAAGGTGAAAAAAATCTTGTGCACAACTTCATCCAAAAGTGAGGAGTGAGAATATGTGTGACAAACAGCCAGCCCTGCAGACACCAAGGTCAGTGAAGAAGGAGGGAAAGGAGGTGCTCCAGGCACTGGAGCAGAGATTGCCCAGCCCATGGTGAAGATCATGGAGAGGAAGGCTATCCCCCTGCAGCCCTGTTGGTCCACAGTAGAGCAGATATCCACCTGCAACCCATGAAGGACCCCACACTGGAACAGGTGGATGCACCCAAAGGAGACTATGACTCCGCAGAGCAGGCTGCTGACAGGACCCGTGGCCTCATGGAGAGAGGAGCCCATGCTGGAGCAGTTTGGCAGGACTTGTGACGCTACAGGGGATCCATGGTAAAGCAGTCTGTTCCTGAAGGACTGCACCCCATGGAAGGGACCCATGCTGGAGTAGTTCATGAAGAACTGCAGCCCATGGGAAGGACTCTTGTTGGAGAAGTGTGTAGAGAACTGTCTCCTGTGGGAGACACATGGCAGAAGACAACATGTAATGAACTGACTACAACCCCAGTCCCTGTTCCCCTGTGCCTCTCTTGTGGGAAGGAGGTAGAGAAATCCTGAGTTAAGTTGAGCCCAGGAATAAGAGAGGGGTGGAAAGAAGGTGTTGCAAGATTTTATTTGGCTTGTGATTACCCTATTCTGACTTTTGATTACTAATAAATTAAATTAATTTCCGCAAATTGAGTCTGTTTTGCTCATGGTAGCAATTGCTGAGTGATCCCACCCTGTCCTAATCTTGACCAACAAGCCTCTTGGTGTATTTTCTCCTTGTTCAGTTGAGGAGTGGGAGTGACAGAGAAGCTTGATAGTCACCTAGCATCCATCCAAGGTCAACCCACCACATGTGGCTCAGCTGTTATGGTTCAACTTTAAAGTTCTGACCAAATTCATAAAAATTGTCTACATGATTTCTTTTAAAGAGTTTCAACTATCCTAGATAATTACATTACTTTAGTAAGTGTGTTTTCTAGACCTTATTATTAAGTTTCAGGATGAACTCTGTCTTGATGGACCAGAAATTGATAGAATTCTGACTTGTATATTTTATACATATTAATTTCTTATATGTGTGCGTGTGTGTATATATATATATATATATATGTATAATCATAAGTAGTCAACCTACTCTGACACTGATAAAGAAAACTGTCTTACTGCAGATCTTTGTCATCATATTAGAGAATCTTTCATTGAAATTGCTGCCTAAATCAATTATCAGATCTGGGAATGTGACAATGAATCACTATAATTAGACCTACATATATGTAGAAAACTTAGCATCTCCATTTCTTTTCTGTAATAGAAGTTTGGGGCTACAGTACTCTAAAAATTAATTATTTTTTCAATCAAATGAGGAAAAAATGAGATTTTACAAGGTTTCAAGTAAATTGAAGGTTTTTGATATTCTAAAGTCTTGGATCTGCCACTAACAAAATATATATATAATAGAAAAGTGTTTTTCATGGTTAATGTTGCTTTGTATATTTTTCTATTGCTGTTATACCTTTTGGAAATCTGGAATATTGTAGAAGGAAAAGAAACATGTAGTAGTACTCATTGATAAAGGAGGGAAACGCCTTGATTTTTACTGTATTTTTCCTACGCCATTGGATATCATAAAATGTAAAAGAAGGAGAAAGGAGAAAAGTGAAACTTTTGTCTTTACATAAGAAGCTAAAGTACTTAATTTAAAATTTTTGTTATAAGATTTTTCATAAATGACTCTTTTTCTATGCATTTTTAATCAAATCAGCTTATTGGAGAGTGTTAGCCTCAGAAACTTCTAGTAATTCTTCTAATAGTAATGTTTTCCTAATGAAAATAAAAGCTGCCTCTGGGAATATTTGTGGGTTTATATCAAAGAAATTACTTTCACATCATTCACATACACTTTACAAGCAATATTAGAAAATTCAGGTCAGAAATAAAGAAACAATCAATTGCAAAGACCATCACCTTCAGCCCCCACATCCCAATATTTCTATAAGTGACTAGAAACTAGGTATATATTAGAAATTGCAGTTTTCTCTCTTTGGAAGAAAGTTTGAAGCCCAGACAAGGTAAGGAAAAAATGTCTGTGACTTAAATAGAGGTTTTGGATTAAATTATTTGGTTTTGAGTCAGAATTGCTATGTGTAGTGTTGAGCAAATGTGCTCTGTCATGCATCTGCTTTTCCAGTCTTCTAGACTAGAACATATTGTAGTTCCTTCTCTGTATCCACAAGTTTTCCTGCAAAGGAAACCTTAGTGCACAGAGAGATGATGCATACCCAGGTTTCTTTCTGGCATGCATCTGGGATGTTTCCAGACCATATACTTATTGATCCAAGATTGTAGAGCACACCTGCCCTCTGTTGTTCATGTGGTCACTATTTATGCATTTTAAACAGTTTGCATCAGGTTAATTTTTGTCTCTCATTCAACTTTTATTCTTGTATAATTTCATAATGAATTTCAGCAGCAGTGTGTAACAGCAACTGATGGAAAAAAACCCCACATAATGCTTATCATGCATGGGCATGAGATCCAACACTATCTGCGTTTTTATATTCAGTGTTTCACTAACAGAGACTACCCAATGGTTGACCACATATATTTCAGTCATACCCAACTAACATTACTTCCATTTAAAAAAATTTTTTTGATGACTAGTTTCATTAGAAAGAAAAATTATTTTTGGGTTGTTTGTGTTTGCTTGTAATACTGAATTTCATCTCATGAAATTGCTAGGTAAGATTTATATGAAAGAAGTTTTAGATTTGTCTTTGTGTTACACAGAAAACATGCCAGGGAAAATTGAGAAGGAACATGAAACCAATCGCATTTATGTGACAGAAGTTAGACAGGATCCAAGGTTAAAGAAAAACAAGGACCAAGCAAGCAGCAAGTGCTTCAGCCATATCATCCAAGTCCAAAAAGTAAAGACAGGGACTGGAAAAGTGAAGAACTGCCCACTGTAGGAGAACAACAGGTTAAAGAGCATCTAAGGAACCTGAAGGAGCACAAATCCACGGGATCTGTCAGGATGAATCTGTGGGTCCCAAAACAGACTACTGAAGTAGTTAAGGCATTATACATCATATCTGGAAAATCACGGCAATCTGGTGACATTTCCACTGACTGGAAAAGAGGAAATGTAACTCTGTTTTAAAAAATTTATTTTAATTAATTAAAATTATTTTAAAATTAATATTTAAAATGAAATTATTTTAATTTTTTCAATAGACACTTCTTTTTTATTTAAAGGAATAAAAGGGAGACCCAGGGAATCACAGGTCAGTCAGTCTTAGATCATGGAGTTGATCTCCTGGAAGGCTGACACATTGAAAATAAGGAGATGATTGTTGACAGTCAATAGGTCTTCACTGAGAGTAAATCTTGCCTGACAAATTTTGTGGTCTTCTGTGCTGGGGCTACAGAAATGGGAAGAGCAACTGATGTCATCTACCTGGACATGTGCAAAACATTTGACACTGTCTCATATGACATCCTTGTCTCATGGATTTGATGGTTGGACCGCTTGGTGGACAAGGAATTGAATTGATGCTTGTACTCAAAAAGTTGAGGTCAACAGCTCAATGTCCAAGTGAAGAGCAGTGACAAGTGATGCTCCTCAGGGGTAAGTATTAGGACCAGCACTGTTTAAAGTCTCTGTTGGTGACATGGGCTGTGCAATTAAATGCCCTCTCTGCTGGCAATACGAAGCTGGGGGCTGTGTCAACACCTGGAGAAATGGGATGCCACCTTGACAGACTAGAGGTGAAAACCTCATGAATTCCAACAAGGCCAGGTGTATGATCCTGCACCCGGGTTGGGGCTATCCCAGATATAGACACAGGCTGGGCAATGAGTGAACTGAGAGCAGCCCTGAGCAGGATTTTGGACAATTGGTGGATGAAAAACTTGACATGACGCAGAAATGTGTGCTTGCAGCCCAGAAAGCCACCCATACCCTGAGCTGCATCAAAAGCAGTGTGATCAGCAGGTTGACTGATTCTCCTCCTCTACTCTGCTCTCATGAGACCCCACCCGAAATACTGTACACAGCTCTGGGGCCCGCAATATAATAAGGACATGGACCAGTTGGAGGGAGTCCAGAGGAGGGCCATGAAGATGATCAGAGGGCTGGAGCAACTTTCCTATGGAAACAGGCTGAGAGAGCTGGGGTTGTTCCGGGAGATGAGAATACTCCAGGGAGACCTTATTGTGGCCTTCCGGTAATTAAAAGAGACTTACAAGAAAGCTGGAGAGGGACTTTTTACATAGGCATATAGTGATAGGGAAAGGGGAAATGGCTTCAAACAGACAGTAGGTTTAGATTAGATATTAGGAAGAAATTCTGTACTTGAGAGTGGTGAGACACTGGAACAGGTTACCCAGAGAAGTTGTGGATGAAAATCCATTCACACCACTGTAAGGGTTCAACACAAGGTTGGATGGGGCTTTGAGCAACCTGGTCTAGTGGAAGGTGCCCCTGCCCATGGCAGAGGGTTTGGAACTAGATTATCTTTGATGTCCTTTCCAACCCAAACCACTCTATGATTCTAGGAATTGAAATTAAAAAAGCTAAAAGGTACATTCTGAGTGGATCCAAATTTCTTACTGAGCACTTTACTGAAATCCATCACTTATATATCCATCATTTAAATATCAACATGGGTCTGTTTAGATCAGTAGACAGGTTAAAGGCAGCTGGTAAAGGCATAATGTGGCAGCTTTAATAGTGGCACAGAAATAGTGGCTATGAACTAGGGAAATTACTTTAGATGATCACCAATAATTTTAATTGATGAAGAAAACTCATCCAGTGGAAAGAGCTAATTGGCAAACTAGCGAGTAAAAGTGATTTAATGTGTTCTATGGATCAGAAAATAAGACCTGGCATGGAGTATTGACTATTAGTGCAGCTGTTGTGAAGATGATCTGCACTGGAAAATTGAACTGAAAAAACCCACGAGGGAGAAGAAGTTTAGGGACAAATATCAGTATTTTAAAGTATTTTCTGCAATAAATTTAGGATTTTTGTCCTCCTGAAGTTACCACAATCATTGTAAAGGCATTGTAAGAGTCAACAATAACATACAGTGATTTGTGAGAATTCAAAATATTAAACTAACTGCAAAGCCGTGAAAGAAAGACCCATCCTGTCTGACACTCAATGAAGACATCTTTATTTTCCTGTTTTTAAGACACTAATCATATGAAATTGTTGAAAAGGAGTAACTATACAGATGAATTAATATAAATTAATTGAAAATGAAATTTATAATTTATTTTATAGAAATCAGTGTCCATCTGGGAAAAATAAAGTCCTCCATATCAAAAAACACTTGTGTATTTCCTAGGCCCATAAGACACAGAGGAGACTCTAAAGCAACATTTTGAAATATAACTGGAGGTGCTACCTTTCAATGAGATGGATGTAAATGCTTCCTAAATCTATTAGTATCAGTGGCAGATAAAAATATTTATCCTTTTAAAGTGGACAATGAACATGTTGCACAATGAGGAGCAGGACTCTTTTTACCTGCATTCTGATATGTTAAAGTCTGATGTCTAATTTTTATGCTAATAAAGCTTAATGAGATGTATCCCACATTTGGTGTTACATTTTTGTATGGCTAAAGACATTCCGATATTTTTCATCATTTGACAGTTTTTAGGGAGTCTGGTGAATTCACTGGGTACATTTGAGTAGTATTTTAGCAGTGAAATATGGGCATCTCTCTTCTTTTCCCTCTTGTGAGGTAAACCCTGAATATGATAGCTTAAAATATTAGACTACTCAAGATGGATCATAAACGATGAACTACCATCAGAGAGTTGAAACTTTATATTTTGTTGCTATGAGCTAGTTATCTGCTAATAATGTTGGAGGTTACTTAAAACGAAACTTAATTTTTCAGCTCTGATGATCGCTTTATATTTTATGACTGAATTGATAAGTCAGATGTGCTATTTTATGCAGAACAGGCTTAACTGGCAACTAAAACAATAAAATGAGGCTGTGCACGTATGCAGAATATCAGCACAATTTCTAATGTGTGGGGTTCTACACTGGGCAGAGCATTTGGATGAAAGGGAAATGGATGGCTGATGACTAGCTTGGCATTTTAGCTGAGATTTAGAGAGTCCAGAACAAGACTCAGTTTATAAATGCCAAAATCACTTACAGTATAAGAACAAATGTATAAGTTCAAGTCAAATATTTATCCTTCTGCTGCTGACTATGTAATATAAACCTTTCACCCCACTAGGACTGATGAATAAATATAGTATTTAACAAGACATACTATTCTAAAAAATTATCTAGCATGTATTCTATGCAAAAGGAAGTAATTAAGGTCTGTATATTTTGAAACAGCTTACTGAATTTCAATTTAGACATTCTAATATTTAATTGATATGTCCAATATGTTTATTGACTCTCAGTACTTCACTGTTACTCAAAATGATATAGCTGATTGACGATGAAAGCCAATTTCTGCCATCTTATATAAAACAGCATCTAATTTTAGATCTGTCCCTGCTGAAATCAGAAAGACATCCTGTGGAACAAATAGTTGCCAATAAAGGTGGCAGGAGCTAATTCAATGTCTTTTTATTTGTTTATAACAAGAGATTGGAGAGGATTCAGCCATTTACTACTGGCTTTATATTCATCTGATCTGTTGTACCTGTGGTTGGCTATCAGGTAAGCCAAGTCACTGTTTGGCTTTAAAATCCTCTGTTAAAACTAGCTTGATTTGATTTAATCTTGATTTATTTGAAAGATCATTGATTTTTCTTTACTGCTGAACTTTTGTTTTGTCTCCAAACTCTACAGTGCTTTGTTCTGGGTTTGCCGTTAAAAAGCCCTTTTGTAAAATAAAGTTGTGGTTAAAAAAATGTGGCATGGAGGTTACCTGGAGACTTCACAATGTGACATTTTCTCTGTAAAAGTACTGTGTGAGAAGTAAACAGCAATACAAGAAGAAAAATGTCCTTTTAAAAAGCACAAGCCTGCTAAACAAGATAAGCAGAAGGGATAATGAATGTTTTAAACCCTAAAAATTACTGCTTATTTTAGAAAAGTTTGTATGTCAGAGAGGAAAAAAAGCAGATTAAAAAAACAGAGTGATTTGTGCACACAAAACTGTAGTCCTTCCACCAGTTAAAAGAAAAATTAACTTGAATTGTATCAATTACCTTGTGCTCCTTTACAAAGAGGAATATTCTGATATTGCTATTCAGGCTACCAAATATCACATATTGTCACTTTATTTGGGATGTTACCCTATCACATCTCAGATTTGTTAGGATCTTCAGTTAACCAGTAGGTAATACTGAGTAAATAGGTTTTAATTAGAAAATAAGAATTCAATCTCTAGCAAGGAGGAATTCAACTGGAGCAAAAATATAGCTGTGAATGTCCAGAGGAGGTGACTTATAGGATAAGAATATTTGTCCAACTGACTTTTGAATTCAGTCCTTAACATCTTTCTTGTTGGTGCCAAAGGTTTTCAGTGGTGTTGCACTTGGCCACTAAGCATTGGGAAGTAATCCCAAACCCATTTCAAACACCACTGTCAGACACCAATGAATCAAATTTTCCAGTCCTTCATCAAACAATATTCCTTAGGTTTCTTCCAAAGCTTTCCCAGTTCATGGCTATGGAATTTGACCTCATAGACTAAAGTACTGGTTAAGGAAGTCAGTTGTTTTGTTTTTATTTGTTTTAATTTTTTCTTTGTTTTAATTTTGTTTTTCATTAAATAATGTCTGTTTTCAGGGGACACAACTAATGCTGACCTGTGATCCAACTAGGTGGATCCAGACTCTGTACACATGTATACATAATTTCAAAGGCTCACAAACTGAAAACCTCTAATTATGTGAGCACAAACAGAGGAAATTATGCATCTATATTTTCATGTCTGCAGACTATAATTGCACATAGAAAAGGCATTGTGAAAAATCAAAATTTTGTAGACCTTAAATTCTTACCTCAACAGTGACCTCTTCTAACAGCTTGTCTTGGAGTTCTCCCTGCTGGTCTTTGAGTTCTTCTGCCTGCTGTCAGAGAGAAAGGCTGGGGCTCCTTATCCTCAGAACAGAAATGGAGAGATCTTTCTGTGGACATTCTTTTGTCTCATCTTTGGTTAGGTGCTAGAATATCTAGAAAAAGTTGTGAGTGCCAGTTCTTCTCTGATGACTCTTCAGACGATAAACAGCTAGACTAGATATTTAACCTTAAGGAAGCTAAAATTATGTCAGATGAATCCTACTGCTAATAAAATATATATGTCAAAGGAAAAACATTATGAAACTCCCCTTGTAATTTACTTTTCATTTAAAAGAAAAAGTTTTTAAGAGTAAATTTTTTTTCAGTGCTGAACATTTTCCTGAGGCAGATGTTTGTAAGCCTAGATTAAGACAAAATAAAGCATATACACCTGTGTTGCACCTGTGGCAGGAGTGTCAGACCTGACTGAAACTAAACTTCTACAAAAAAAGAAGGATAAAATAAGCAGATGAACCCAAAAACAGGGCAGATTAACAAGACGTGTGATAGGCATCTGTGGGACTTAAAGGTCATCCCTAAACATGAAGCACATTTACCCTTTTAGCTACAGTGCTGTGGTCTTGTTCAGGCAACAAACCCTTGAGATTTCCCTGTTATCCGTCTACGTTGAGTTACATTGCTAATTTAAATGCCTAGTGATTATGCTGTGTTATGATATCAATTGAAAGGTCAATGAATTCAGGAAATTGCTTTCTTATAGCTTATATGACAGTCTTTTTGTGATTTTCAACAAAAATTGAGTAGTTGATTACTTTCCACATTACATAAGATACCAATCAGAGAATATAATGATAATATTCACAGAAAGATATGATGTACTTGCTACAGGTTTTAAAAACAAAACATTAATGAATGAAAACAAAAAATAACCAAGTCTCCCTTGCAGTAAACATGAACTTTATTTCATATACAGAATGGGACAAAAGTATAAAATTGGTTTAAATACTCCATGGTTCCTACATTTTATTTACCTCTGCACTTTAGAAAGCATAAGAGGCGAAGGTATTCATGTAAAAAAAATGGAGAAATGTATTAAAATAATGTTTAGAAATATTTGCTAAATCCATATGGGTGTTTGCTTTACCTTTTTCCAACCTGCTTTTTTTTTACAAACTGTAAATATTTACAGGAATAAATTTTTGCTTCTAGGTGTGCTTGGGGAATACTATTTTTTCTGTAAATACTTACTCATATGAGAAGAAAGACATTCACACATGGACATATGTATTTGTTATTTGCTGTTTGTTATTCTCTACTGTTTACTTTGCAGTCAGCTATAGCAAGAGTAGAAAAAATGCCATGTGATAGTGATGACTAAATAAATGCAGAAAATTTCAAGTAGTTATGGGAAGCAATCTGCAAGCTGCAGTTGTTCACATTTACTGTCCACTGAACAATTAAACATAACAAATCTGGAGAAATCTAAATAATGAAAAACCTATTCGTAATCGATGGCAACATGGACTATTGTTTATCCTGATGATTTATTGATTTTAAAGAGCTTTTTGCAAAACACTTTTTTTCTTTCATATTGAGTTTTTCTGATTTGGTCCTTTTACAGCACTATGTTTGGCAAAACTATGAAAAATTGTAAAATTGTGAGTTCTCATCATGTATTGTATGAAGATCTAGTATGGAATTAACTTTATATGGAAAGTGAACAATCTATGATTTACTATTCTAGTTCACTTTTGGAGGTTAAAACTTATTTACTCAAGAACGGATCCATTCTTTAGTTACAGCTCTTTTCTCGGAATTTTCATATGAAACGATTTGAACTTGAACTTAGAAGAAGTAAGGCTTTCAAGATCAGATCTAACTAAGCATTTAAATTATGTCCTTAATTTAAACATTAATAATCACTGATTATCACTTTGCTGCATGCAGCTTTGAAATATTTTTTAATGTGTTTGTGATTCTGATTTTAACCACTGTTTTTGGGATAGCCCTGCATAATGGCTTGTGCTGCTGTTGTTCTTTATAATCCACATGTGATTGCACAGAATTTACTCTAAGAAAGCCTTTGTTTTTGGGTTTAAAATTTTTTTCCTGGTGTTTTTGTTCTCCATGCAATATCCATTCATCAGAAAGTGAAAGAAAACATAAAAACAAATGCTCTTCCACAGGGGACAAACAAACATACATTAAAAACAAGGAAGCAGTAGAAAATAAGTGGTATAAAATTATGACCCAATAGAATGAAATCTCTTTATTGATTTGGTTTGTCTCAGATGTAAGCTTCTTATTTTCTTTGTTCTGTTTCATATCCTTACGAACTTCAGAGTTGAATTCTATTATGATCTGTAATGTTGGAGATGCCCTTCAAAGCTCAGAGTATTTGGCAAGGCTGACTGTGTCATCCAAGGTGTGTTTCACCTCCTTGTTCTTAAATCCAATGGCAAAGCCATCAAAAATTGAAGAGGAAGGAACATTCAAGAAAATAGTGATTTCAAAATATTTTGTAGACAATTAGATTTTGAAACTTGAAGTGTAAAATATACCTCTTGATAGCAAGAATGAACATAAATGACACATATATCTAATTGAGTAAATGAACACTCCAAGACAAAGATCTGTTTTGAAATATTTCTTTCTCATTTTCAGCTCTCAGTGCAGACTTTAGTTTCTCAGCAAGTTAATAAAGTCTTTGAGAAGAAAAGAGGATTTTCCATAGGGGCTGTACACATTCATGCCACCAACATTTGTATCCAAGGGCTAATATAAGTCAAAGAATGATAGATAAAAATATAATGCTAGACGAACTAGCAATTCTGACTAATAAAAAATAAACATTTCTAAACTAATTTCATCTGGCTTATGTTAGTAATAATCAATCTTCATTATGATAATTCACTGAAAATGTCCATCACTTGACAATGTGAAATATTTGTGTCAAAATACAAAGTCAAAATCATTCCGGTTTATAGTGGTAATTAATATTACTTGAAATTTATACCAGGTAACTACCTGGTTGAAAAGTTATATTTGAGTTGCAAACAAATGCTTCAATAGCGCAACTTTTTTTGTTTACTCTGAGACCTTGCTAGTACCTAATATGTGCTCTCCTCCATCCAGAAGATTACCAGACTCTGCATTGCCAATGCTAAACATTTAGATCATAAAAATATTTGTGAACTTGGCTATATATATGTGACTCATGAAACAAGAATAGTGAATTCTCTGGTTGTGCAAGGTAGAGAATATAGAAACAAAGTGGTTCCCCTGAACTTTCCTGGTGTTGATGGATGTTTAAGTGACCTTGCAAGTAAAATCATCCTAGTCATTTCCACAGCATGATGATCATGAGATACAGAAAGCACACATATTTCTATGCTGAACAACACAAATTCTCCATTAGCTCTCCTTGAAACATTAAAAGCCAAACAGAGAGGTGCCTGTCTGCTTCAGAGGAATTATGATGACTGAATACACACTAGTCTGCACTGAGCCTCATCAGACAAATTAACAATCCATCTGTCAGCCTTCTCTGGCCCTTGTTTTCAGTATTGCTTTCATGGTATATCAGTGTTTTCTGTAGGCAGAATTTTTCACCCTCAGACAAATCAGCCATATAATGCCTTGTGTTTTCAGAGGTCTCGGCATCCGCAATATTTGGGGTGCTAGAATGTGTCAAAATAAAAGACTTAGAAATTTCTCAAGAGACAAAATTATATTTCTTTCTGTCCATAACATGGAACAGCCCTATGGAACATCTTTTAGTAACATAGAATCTTGTAAAATTCAATTCTCGTGTTTGTAATAGCTTGTAAATTTGTCATGGTGGCATTTAAGTTTATATATAGGTCTTAAACTGACATTTGTTTTATCACAAACCATTCCTTTATAACCCTTGAATCTGAACACAGGTTATAGCTTTTAGTATCAGGAATCCTTCATGATTATTGTTAAAATAGTGCCCTGCAGAGCTCTTATGAAAAGATTAAGCACTCAGACCAAATTATAACCTCAGTCTTGACTTCCAGATGTAACCATTTTATTGAAATTAAGTAACTTACTTTAAAATTTCTTTTAGTAGTCTTTTTTTTTTAATTATAATTGCTGCTTTGCTTAGTCAATTTTTATTTGGTGATTAAATACTGAAATGAGTTAATGGCTTTCACTTTGATAAATTATCTCGCTACAAGTGTATAGCTACATCATCTGGCATAGGCAAAAAGTGATGGTAAACAATATGAATACTCAAAAAGCACTTGCATAGTGAAATCCAGTTTTCAGAAAACAATATCTATTTTGCCAAAGGCAGCATTGCAGAGAAAGAGCAAAAATTCTTTAAAAAAAAAATTCTGAAAGTAGAGGAATCACCTGTGAATTTTTTTCACAATGTTTCATTGCCTGAAACTGTGATAACCCTAGTAATTTTTGCAAGGTCATGTTTCTTGTGAAAGAAACAGCTTAAAATGTAAATGTTAACATGGCAGATAACTGGGTGCATATGTGTCTGAAAATTTTGATAAAACTTGAACTGAACAAAAGCTGCATGTCCTGAATCCTCCAGTTCACAAGTGACATAAGACAGAACTGCAAGTCAGGAAGCTGATCATGTATTGTCCGTCTGCACACTGACTCTTTAGATTTAGCAAGAAGTGATCTCTCAAAGTAGGTGAAGATCTTGACTGAAAGAAAACTTTTGGAAGTGGGTGAAGACCACAGAAATCAGAGTACAGACAAGTGCCAGGCGATGGCCTGGGATTTTGTGCGGTAATACACGAGGCTGGTCACTGCGAGCAGCAGCATGTTGGCAAGAGCCGACACAACTTCCTGCCCAACCCTCCTGCACACGTGGTGATGCCTCTGCAGGGAAAGGATGTCAAGACCTTTCTGGAGGGGAGTGAGTGAGGGAGGGAGTGAGGGAGTAAGAGTGGAGCAAAAGCTCTAATCTTCTTGGTTCTTAAATAAACCCCAGGAACTATATCCACTGTGGGTTGCCACTTGCTCTATCCTTGTCCATGACAGATCCTAATTCACCTTAGCTGCCTAGACAGATGTCTAATCTGTCTAATAATAATAACAACTACCTCATCATTATTTTCAATAGGTGAGACTGCTCTGCCCAAATGTCCCTGTCTTGACTATTCAAGACAACAGGTTCAGATAAGTTTGATGCAAAACAGACTGGTTACACTCTTGGTGATATCGTTGCTCATTCAAATATATGAAATTAATGAGCTTTGTAGCAATGAAACTGTTCACAGCCTGAAAGAGAAGGCATCTACCCCTTGGTGTAATTTATTAATTTCCATCTGAATTTAAAATTAAGAACTCTTCAGATATTTAATTCAGATAAAAATTTCTGAAAAATCTGTGCCTGCCAGAAATGCCAAACAATATTATTGTAGTTTGAAATATGGTCAGATGTGCAAATTCTGGACTTGGGGTGCTGGTGGACAACAAATTGACCATGATTCAGCAGTATACATAGGGTAACATCTTATTCATTCAGAGCTTTCACTGGAGCTCAGGAACTGGCTGCTGCATGAAGAACTGCTTCTTGTTTGTAAGAGGGGAAATTATGCTTCTTGGATCTGGTCCAAAAATGGTCTTGAAAGGAATAGTATTTTTTCCATTTATTTTGGTGAATTAACATTAGACTCTTAGGCAGTGCAGATTTTAATTCAGTGTCCTGTTTAATTCCATGTCCAACGAAGCATCTAAATGGGAATTCAGATTTGGTTTCGGGGTTTTAAAAAAGCAATGTTGAGTTCGCCAGGCTCACAGCTTTAACACTTCTCTTGTCTTGTTTCATTCCAGTCAGTTATGTAGATTACCAACATCAAAATTGCTCACTACTAGGATGTTCTTGCAAAATTCAAAGAGGGAAAAAAATCCAACATAACAGCAACAAATGGTGCTGTTGACACAGTAAGTGGCACTTGAACCTCTGGGTGAGCACTAATTCCTGGAATATACACAACGTGACATTTCTTTTGGGAGGTGTGCCCTTTATTGCAAAGAAACAAGACAGCAATCATTTTTATTATCCTAAATGCATAAAGAATGGGTTAATTAAGGGCTTGATACTAATTATATACCAGGTGCTTCAGAGAACTATCCTTTAAATACTGAATAAGTGAGAATAAATTACATAGAGTATTGCTTCACTCTAACTTCTACAGTGATTCCTCTTGACCAGTTGTGCTCAGAGTCTAGAATAAGGCCCTTGGTTTTATCACAGAGCCAGTTATGTTCTAAAGGATCTAGGGCACCCACCTAATTATGACTCAAAGTAAGTTGCTTACTGTTCTCTGAGGTAAATCTGGCCACTCTGTCCTTACTTATGGAGACACTACACACTGTGAAAGTCCCTACACACTACCTCAGGTAGGGTGCAATTCCATGTAATAAATAATAATAATAATAGTAGTAATAATAATAACAACAACAACATTGATATGAAGTAATGCCATATTTCAGTAAAACATAGATTGCATAGTATACCTACTTGATATGCTTCTACTCTTGATTATTTTTGCAGAATGTTTGCTATCTTCATGTTTAGAAATAGGAAAATATTTTATTTTATTTTTCTTTATAAAGTGGCATATTTTGGGGATTAGTGACAACTATAAAATTTTGTGTGTTATTTTTCCATCTATAGATGAAAGAGCCTCCAGGGTATTGTAAATTTTATAAAAAGCACCCAGAGATTTTATTTATTTATTTATTTTTTAATCTGAAGGTATGCACAGCAACATATAGCTTGGTAACTGAAAACTGCACGTGCTAAGGATTAGTATTAACATAGTAGTACTTCTATTTACTGAATGTGTGTGACCAGATCCATGTTATTGTGTCAAAACCTGCTTGGTGCAGCTGTATGATCTAGATGATAGATCTTAAATTTGGACCATATTGCAAACATTTTCCTTAAATTACTCAAATACATGTAATTACTTGTTTTTAAATAACTAAATCTGTCATGCATCAGTTTCGTTAGCTTGGAGAACCTTTGAAACAGATCACAAATACCTTCAACGTATTTTCATATTATCATTACTATAAGGAGAAACTCCCTTCTAAAGCTGATAAGGTGAATAAGCCATAGTTCCTGTGTTCCAGTGAATTACAACTTTTCTGCATGTCAAGAGTCCTGATTGGCTCTTAGCCAATGCTGAATAAATCCACCTTTTCCTGAACTCTAGTTTTCTTATCAGTTGCTGCAGGTTCTGTAGAGGCTAAATATATCCCTTTAGATACAGTGGAACAATTTACAAGGAAGGAGAATATTTGTTTCACAGGTCCTGCTGTACATAAAGAGATGAAAGAGGTTATATATATGTATTGTTCAGAAATAGTGGAATATGCTCACTTATTGCAGAAAATTAAAAGAGAGAAAAAAAAGTACATTTTCTCAGGCACAGGGTGTCACTCTCAGGGTTGTCCCATGCAGGGTCAGGAGTTGATGATCCTGTGGGTACCTTTCAATTCAAGAGAGCCTTTGATTCTATGAAATTTGTAGTTGGGTATGCTGATGTATATTGTTTCTTCTTCTCTGAGCTAGAATTTCCTTCTACTAAGTTTAGATAGATGTCATTTTACTGTGCTGTTATTATTGTAGTTCTCTACCACCATCCCAGATGAGAGGAAGAAAAGAGCAAAAAGTTATAACTGCTCTAATACTTCTTGTTTTCCTGCTATTCAATTATAAAGAATGCCTTCATGTTTCTTATAACTGAGTTCTGTAGGATCACCAAGTACAGTATAAAGCATCCTTCCTACTTTCTCTTTTCATGAGCATATGTAATGCATATATACTACTCTTGATTCTTTTCTAATTTGAGAAAATTTTAATATTTTTTAAAACCCCACATATTCTATAAGGGACAAGTATTAAATTTGTATTATTCTTGTTTGGGTCATTGCTATTCTCTTCCTGTGAGCATGATGTAAATGTAGACAGATTCCAGAGATTTTGCAACTAAGAATGGAAACTTTATCTTGAATAACATCCCTGTAACTTCGTTCTATGCCAGTTGTGAGTTTTATGGAAGATCCATCAGGGAAATCTATTACAATGGTACATCCCCTATAAATAATTTCTAACTGATAAATCATCCCATAGCCCCAGACATGCAATCTGATCAGAATACACCAGTGGAGTTTTAGGGCTGAGATTCTGAAATGTCAATGGAATGCAAGTGCAGTAATAGTGGCAGTTGCTAATATCAGCAGTAAGTGAAAGCTTTTCAAATAAACCTATTTTCTTACTATCAAATTTAATTTTAATAGTTATCCAAATTAAGCAGTAGCAAATTGCATGGACTTGTACAACCCATACTGTTTGGTTACCATTTTCTTACAAGAGGAAACACAATTTATGATTCTATGAAAATTTTCTAAATAAAAACAGACCTATTTTTATCCAATTCCATTAACAAGAAAAGGAAAAAAATAGTTAGTTTGCTTATGAAAATGACAATTTAATACATATAGCTTTGTCCCAGGAAAAATTTCAACAGTTTCTGTTACAAAGTGGCCCCAAACCTTCCAAACTGCAAGCACTTTGAAAGACACTGATTACAGGTTCACATCCTGTCAGTGGAGAGCAGAGTGCACAGGAGCTCATATAGAGAGGTTATATGAGCAGCTGAGTAGGTAACTAGCATATTAAGTTGTATTGGGTTCGTGTGGCAAGGTTTTGGCAGCAGGCTGCAGGGGTAGCTTCTGTGAGATGATGCCAGAACACGCCTGGTAGAGCCAGTGTCAGATGACCCCAAGGCAGACCCACTGCTGGCCAAGGCCAAGGCCATCAGTGACTGTGGTAGTGCCTCTGGGATAACAGAGTTAAGCAGGAAGAAAAACAACTGTGCTACTAAACAGCAAGTACGAGAGAGGAGTGAGAATATGTGAGAGGAATAGCCCTGCAGACACCAAGGTCAGTAAAGAAGGAGAGGGAGGAGGTGTGCCAGCACCAGACAGAGATTCCCGTGCAGCCCATGGTGCAGACCATGGTGAGTCAGGCTGTACCCCTGCAGCCCATGGAGGTCCACAGGACAGCAGAGATCCACCTGCAGCCTGTGGAGGACCCCATGCTGGAGCAATTGGATGCCTGAAGGAGGCTGTGCCTCCATAGAGCACTCGTGCTGAAACAGACTCCTGGAAAGACCTGTGTCCCCATAGGGAAACAGGAGCCCACAGTGGGGAAGAGTGTAAGGAATTCTCCCCCTGAAGGGGAAGGAGCAGCAGAGACAACATGTGATGAACTGACTGCAACCCCCATTCCCTATCCCTCTGCGTTGCTGGGAAACGGGAGAGAAAATTGGAAAGACAAAAGGGATGGATTAGGGTGTTTTAAGATGTAGTTTTATTTCTCATTATACTTCTCTAGTTTGATTGGTAATAAATCAAATTAATTTCCCCAGATTGAATCTGTTTTGCCTGTGGTCATAAATGCTGGATGATTTCCCTGTCCTTATCTCAGCCCATGGAGCCTTTTGTCATATTTTTCTGCCCTGTCAGGTTGAGGAGGAAGAACGATACAGCCCAGGTCAACCCATCACATAATAAAGGAAGTATGTAGTCTTTTGGGATGGAAGCCAGAGTCAGTCTTTCCACAGAGCCAACATTTACCTTCTTTCCTGTCTTCTAATCACTGAAAAATTATTCCCTTGTGGAACTGGATTGTTTGAAATAATCTTCTCTCTTTCCCAAAATTCAAAAATGTGTTGGATAAGGCAATCAAGTCTATATATGTTCTATGCATGAAATAATTTCCACCAAGCTTGCAGACCTCTGACAAATAGTTTAGTGTAATACAAATCCCAAAACTTTTCAAATGAATAAAATAATTATTTAGAAGAGACAAAAATTACTGATCAACTCAGAATGAGCATCACATATTTTAAGACTGATCAAAGAGACAGCAGAGAGTATAATATCCGCTCTTTAAAAGATTAAACTCTTTCGTGCAAAGATATTTTAATTAGAAAGTTTCTGGGATTGCTTTGTAAAATATCACTGCATAACTTGAAAATTTACAAAATAAATTAGGAGTGTGATTAGGAAGCAAACTAGTATAAAAATTTCATAAAGCTAACTTGAAAGAAAAGCATTAAATTTTAGGCTTTTTAAAAGAAAATAAGCAGCAATAATGTCAGAAACTAGTGAATATGTGATACAATGCACCATGGAGAGAAGAAGAGAAAAACTAGGAACACAAAGTGGAATACATGTCGGATAACAACATTTGTGTTGCAATATCTACGCTTGCATTACTCATCTTGCCTGCTTTAATAGTCATTAGAGAAAACTAGGTATTCCAGACTGCCATTGAACTCAACCCAACATATTTGTTTAATGATCCAGTCACTGAAGTTGGTTAGATATCTCCAGAAACACATGATAAGTTTTTCTTGAGTAAGGCAACCATCTTGTATTCACTGTGTAGAAAAACAATTGGAAATGTTTAAAATCTATATCTACATGAGTGGGGATTTAGGCTTATTAAATCAGTCATCCGTCTATATTGAGTATTAAGTAGGGAGCCAAATAAAGAGATGGATGCCTATGTAGCTTTAGATCAGTTTAGCATAACCTTATTTTGAAGTCCAATATTAAACTGAAGAAGTTGATTTTCAAAAAGGTGGCGGTAGGATTATGTGATACCTTTGCAGTTACAAAGGGTTTCTATGTATAGAAGGATTCAGTTCCACAAAAAATGAGTCAGAGCTAAAAGGATCCAAATCAACATGGAACTGAAAGGAGATGCCCTGTGTGGTGGGTTTGTGTT